>JAVKPL010016173.1:0-13942 GCA_032173675.1 Gastrolobium villosum
ATTTTCCCTCGAAAAACTTCACAAAACCAATTTCTTTTGCATTTATTTTATTAATCCGTTTTCGATGGAATTTGTTTTCCGTCGAAAAACTTCATAAAATCAATTTCTTTTGCATTTATTTTATTCATCCATTTTCGACGGAATCCGTTTTCCATCAAAAAATTTCACAATATCAATTTCTTTTGCATTTATTTTATTCATCCATTTTCGACGGAATTCATTTTCCGTCAAAAAAACTTCACAAAATTAATTTCTTTTGCATTTATTTTATTCATCCATTTTCGACGGAATTCGTTTTCCGTCGAAAAAATTCACAAAATAAATTTCTTTTGCATTAATTTAATTCATCCATTTTCGACAGAATACATTTTTCGTCAAAAATTTTCGACGGAATCCATTTTCCGTCGAAAAACTTACAAAATCAATTTCTTTTGCATTTATTTTATTCATCCATTTTCGACGGAATCCGTTTTCCATCGAAAAACTTCACAAGATCAATTTCTTTTGCATTTATTTTATTCATCCATTTTCGACGGAATTCATTTTCTGTCAAAAATCTTCGAGGAATCCATTTTCTGTCAAGAATCTTCGACGGAATCCGTTTTCCGTCGAAAAAATTCACAAAATAAATTTCTTTTGCATTAATTTAATTCATCCATTTTTGACAGAATACATTTTTCGTCAAAAATCTTCGACGGAATCCATTTTTCGTCGAAAAACTTACAAAATCAATTTGTTTTGCATTTATTTTATTCATCCATTTTCGACGGAATCCGTTTTCCATCGAAAAACTTCACAAAATCAATTTCTTTTGCATTTATTTTATTCATCCGTTTTCGATGGAATTCATTTTCCGTCCAAAATCTTCGACGAAATCCATTTTCTGTCAAGAATGTTCTACGGAATCCGTTTTCCGTCGAAAAACTTCACAAAATAAATTTCTTTTGCATTAATTTAATTCATCCGTTTTCGACGAAAATCGTTTTCCCTCAAAAATCTTCGACTGATTTCCTTTTTCGTCGAAAAACTTCACAAAATCAATTTCTTTTCCATTTATTTTATTCATCTGTTTTCAACGAAATCCATTTTCCTTCGAAAATCAACACAAAATCAATTTCTTTTGCATTTATTTTATTCATCCGTTTTCGATGGAATCCGTTTTCCGTCAAAAAACTTAACAAAATGAATTTCTTTTCCATTTATCTTATTCATCCGTTTTTGACGGAATTCATTTTCTGTCAAAAATCTTCTACGGAATCCATTTTCCGTCGAAAAACTTCACAAAATCAATTTCTTTTGCATTTATTTTATTCATCCATTTTCGATGGAATTCATTTTCCGTCAAAAATCTTCGACGGAATCCATTTTCTATCAAGAATCTTCTACGGAATCCGTTTTCCGTCGAAAAACTTTACAAAATCAATTTCTTTTACATTTATTTTATTCATCCATTTTCGACGGAATTCATTTTCCGTCCAAAATCTTCGACGGGATCCATTTTCCGTCGAAAAACTTCACAAAATCAATTTCTTTTGCATCTATTTTATTCATCCATTTTCGACGGAATCCGTTTTCCATCAAAAAACTTCACAATATCAATTTCTTTTGCATTTATTTTATTCATCCATTTTCGACGGAATCCGTTTTCCATCAAAAAATTTCACAATATCAATTTCTTTTGCCTTTATTTTATTTATCCATTTTCGACGGAATTCATTTTCCGTAAATAAAACTTCACAAAATTAAATTCTTTTGCATTTATTTTATTCATCCATTTTCGACGGAATTCATTTTCCGTCGAAAAACTTCACAAAACCAATTTCTTTTGCATTTATTTTATTAATCCGTTTTCGATGGAATTTGTTTTCCGTCGAAAAACTTCACAAAATCAATTTCTTTTGCATTTATTTTATTCATCCATTTTCGACGGAATCCGTTTTCCATCAAAAAATTTCACAATATCAATTTCTTTTGCATTTATTTTATTCATCCATTTTCGACGGAATTCATTTTCCGTCAAAAAAACTTCACAAAATTAATTTCTTTTGCATTTATTTTATTCATCCATTTTCGACGGAATTCGTTTTCCGTCGAAAAACTTCACAAAATAAATTTCTTTTGCATTAATTTAATTCATCCATTTTCGACAGAATACATTTTTTGTCAAAAATCTACGGAATCCATTTTACGTCGAAAAACTTACAAAATCAATTTCTTTTGCATTTATTTTATTCATCCATTTTCGACGGAATCCGTTTTCCATCGAAAAACTTCACAAAATCAATTTCTTTTGCATTTATTTTATTCATCCATTTTCGACGGAATTCATTTTCTGTCAAAAATCTTCGACGGAATCCATTTTCTGTCAAGAATCTTCGACGGAATCCGTTTTCCGTCGAAAAAATTCACAAAATAAATTTCTTTTGCATTAATTTAATTCATCCATTTTCGACAGAATACATTTTTCGTCAAAAATCTTCGGAATCCATTTTCCGTCGAAAAACATACAAAATCAATTTGTTTTGCATTTATTTTATTCATCCATTTTCGACGGAATCCGTTTTCCATCGAAAAACTTCACAAAATCAATTTCTTTTGCATTTATTTTATTCATCCATTTTCGATGGAATTCATTTTCCGTCCAAAATCTTCGACGAAATCCATTTTCTGTCAAGAATCTTCTACGGAGTCCGTTTTCCGTCGAAAAACTTCACAAAATAAATTTCTTTGGCATTAATTTAATTCATCCATTTTCGACGAAATCCGTTTTCCGTCAAAAATCTTCGACTGATTTCCTTTTTCGTCGAAAAACTTCACAAAATCAATTTCTTTTCCATTTATTTTATTCATCTGTTTTCAACGAAATCCATTTTCCTTCGAAAAACAACACAAAATCAATTTCTTTTGCATTTATTTTATTCATCCGTTTTCGATGGAATCCGTTTTCCGTCAAAAAACTTAACAAAATGAATTTCTTTTCCATTTATCTTATTCATCCATTTTTGACGGAATTCATTTTCCGTCAAAAATCTTCGACGGAATCCATTTTCCGTCGAAAAACTTCAAAAAATCAATTTCTTTTTGCATTTATTTTATTCATCCGTTTTCGAAGGAATTTGTTTTTCGTCGAAAAACTTCGCAAAATCAATTTCTTTTGCATTTATTTTATTCATCCGTTTTCGAAGGAATTTGTTTTTCGTCGAAAAACTTCGCAAAATCAATTTCTTTTGCATTTATTTTATTCATCCGTTTTCGAAGGAATACATTTTTCGTCGAAAAACTTCGCAAAATCAATTTCTTTTGCATTTATTTTATTCATCCATTTTCGACGGAATACATTTTTCGTCAAAACAAAAATCTTCGACGAAATCCATTTTCGTCGAAAAACTTCACAAAATCAATTTCTTTTGCATTTATTTTATTCATCCATTTTCGACGGAATTCATTTTCCGTCGAAAAACTTCACAAAACCTATTTCTTTTGCATTTATTTTATTAATCCATTTTCGATGGAATTTGTTTTCCGTCGAAAAAATTCATAAAATTAATTTCTTTTGCATTTATTTTATTCATCCATTTTCGACGGAATCCGTTTTCGATGAAAAAATTTCACAATATCAATTTCTTTTGCATTTATTTTATTCATCCATTTTCGACGGAATTCATTTTCCGTAAAAAAAACTTCACAAAATTAATTTCTTTTGCATTTATTTTATTCATCCATTTTCGACAGAATTCATTTTCCGTCGAAAAACTTCACAAAATAAATTTCTTTTGCATTTATTTTATTCATCCATTTTCGATGGAATCCATTTTCCGTCGAAAAACTTAACAAAATCAATTTCTTTTGCATTTATTTTATTCATCCGTTTTCGATGGAATTCATTTTCCGTCAAAATTTTCGACGGAATCCATTTTCTATCAAGAATCTTCTACGGAATCCGTTTTCCGTCGAAAAACTTCACAAAATCAATTTCTTTTGCATTTATTTTATTCATCCATTTTCGACGGAATTCATTTTCCTTTCAAAATCTTCGACGGGATCCATTTTCCGTCGAAAAACTTCACAAAATCAATTTCTTTTGCATCTATTTTATTCATCCATTTTCGACGGAATCCGTTTTCCATCAAAAAACTTCACAATATCAATTTCTTTTGCATTTATTTTATTCATCCATTTTCGACGGAATCCGTTTTCCATCAAAAAATTTCACAATATCAATTTCTTTTGCATTTATTTTATTCATCCATTTTCGACGGAATCCGTTTTCCATCAAAAAATTTCACAATATCAATTTCTTTTGCCTTTATTTTATTCATCCATTTTCGACGGAATTCATTTTCCGTCAAAAAAACTTCACAAAATTAATTTCTTTTGCATTTATTTTATTCATCCATTTTCGACGAAATTCATTTTCCGTCGAAAAATTTCACAAAATAAATTTCTTTTGCATTTATTTTATTCATCCATTTTCGACGGAATCCATTTTCCGTCGAAAAACTTCACAAAATCAATTTCTTTTGCATTTATTTTATTCATCCATTTTCGATGGAATTCATTTTCCGTCAAAAATCTTCGACGAAATCCATTTTCTATCAAGAATCTTCTACGGAATCCGTTTTCCGTCGAAAAACTTCACAAAATCAATTTCTTTTGCATTTATTTTATTCATCCATTTTCGACGGAATTCATTTTCCGTCCAAAATCATCGACGGGATCCATTTTCCGTCGAAAAACTTCACAAAATCAATTTCTTTTGCATCTATTTTATTCATCCATTTTCGACGGAATCCGTTTTCCATCAAAAAACTTCACAATATCAATTTCTTTTGCATTTATTTTATTCATCCATTTTCGACGGAATCCGTTTTCCATCAAAAAATTTCACAATATCAATTTCTTTTGCCTTTATTTTATTCATCCATTTTCGACGTAATTCATTTTCCGTCAAAAAAATTCACAAAATTAATTTCTTTTGCATTTATTTTATTCATCCATTTTCCGTCGAAAAATTTCACAAAATAAATTTCTTTTGCATTTATTTTATTCATCCGTTTTCGACGGAATCCATTTTTCGTCGAAAAACATCATAAAATCAATTTGAATCCGTTTTCCGTAAAAAAAAACTTCACAAAATTAATTTCTTTTGCATTTATTTTATTCATCCATTTTCGACGGAATTCATTTTCCGTCGAAAAACTTCACAAAATAAATTTCTTTTGCATTAATTTAATTCATCCATTTTCGACGGAATACATTTTTCGTCAAAAATCTTCGATGGAATCCATTTTCCGTCGAAAAACTTACAAAATCAATTTCTTTTGCATTTATTTTATTCATCCTTTTTCAACGGAATTTATTTTTCGTCAAAAATCTTCGACGGAATCCATTTTCCGTCGAAAAACTTCACAAAATCAATTTCTTTTGCATTTATTTTATTCATCCATTTTCGACGGAATTCATTTTCCGTCCAAAATCATCGACGGGATCCATTTTCCGTCGAAAAACTTCACAAAATCAATTTCTTTTGCATCTATTTTATTCATCCATTTTCGACGGAATCCGTTTTCCATCAAAAAACTTCACAATATCAATTTCTTTTGCATTTATTTTATTCATCCATTTTCGACGGAATCCGTTTTCCATCAAAAATTTTCACAATATCAATTTCTTTTGCCTTTATTTTATTCATCCATTTTCGACGGAATTCATTTTCCGTCAAAAAAACTTCACAAAATTAATTTCTTTTGCATTTATTTTATTCATCCATTTTCCGTCGAAAAATTTCACAAAATAAATTTCTTTTGCATTTATTTTATTAATCCGTTTTCGACGGAATCCAATTTTCGTCGAAAAACATCATAAAATCAATTTGAATCCGTTTTCCGTAAAAAAAAACTTCACAAAATTAATTTCTTTTGCATTTATTTTATTCATCCATTTTCGACGGAATTCATTTTCCGTCGAAAAACTTCACAAAATAAATTTCTTTTGCATTAATTTAATTCATCCATTTTCGACGGAATACATTTTTCGTCAAAAATCTTCGATGGAATCCATTTTCCGTCGAAAAACTTACAAAATCAATTTCTTTTGCATTTATTTTATTCATCCTTTTTCAACGGAATTTATTTTTTGTCAAAAATCTTCGACGGAATCCATTTTCCGTCGAAAAACTTCACAAAATCAATTTCTTTTGCATTTATTTTATTCATCCGTTTTCGATGGAATTCATTTTCCGTCAAAAATCTTCGACGGAATACATTTTCTATCAAGAATCTTCTACGGAATCCGTTTTCCGTCGAAAAACTTCACAAAATCAATTTCTTTTGCATTTATTTTATTCATCCATTTTCGACGGAATTCATTTTCCGTCCAAAATCTTCGACGGGATCCATTTTCCGTCGAAAAAATTCACAAAATCATTTCTTTTGCATCTATTTTATTCATCCATCTTCGACGGAATCCGTTTTCCATCAAAAAACTTCACAATATCAATTTCTTTTGCATTTATTTTATTCATCCATTTTCGACGGAATCCGTTTTCCATCAAAAAATTTCACAATATCAATTTCTTTTGCCTTTATTTTATTCATCCATTTTCGACGGAATTCATTTTCCGTCAAAAAAACTTCACAAAATTAATTTCTTTTGCATTTATTTTATTCATCCATTTTCGACGGAATTCATTTTTCGTCGAAAAATTTCACAAAATAAATTTCTTTTGCATTTATTTTATTCATCCATTTTCGACGGAATCCATTTTCCGTCGAAAAACTTCACAAAATCAATTTCTTTTGCATTTATTTTATTCATCCATTTTCGATGGAATTCATTTTCCGTCAAAAATCTTCGACGGAATCCATTTTCTCTCAAGAATCTTATACGGAATCCGTTTTCCGTCGAAAAACTTCACAAAATCAATTTCTTTTGCATTTATTTTATTCATCCATTTTCGACGGAATTCATTTTCCGTCGAAAAACTTCACAAAATCAATTTCTTTTGCATCTATTTTATTCATCCATTTTCGACAGAATCCGTTTTCCATCAAAAAACTACACAATATCAATTTCTTTTGCATTTATTTTATTCATCCATTTTCGACGGAATCCGTTTTCCATCAAAAAATTTCACAATATCAATTTCTTTTGCCTTTATTTTATTCATCCATTTTCGACGAAATTCATTTTCCGTCAAAAAAACTTCACAAAATTAATTTCTTTTGCATTTATTTTATTCATCCATTTTCCGTCGAAAAATTTCACAAAATAAATTTCTTTTGCATTTATTTTATTCATCCGTTTTCGACGGAATCCAATTTTCGTCGAAAAACATCATAAAATCGATTTGAATCCGTTTTCCGTAAAAAAAAACTTCACAAAATTAATTTCTTTTGCATTTATTTTATTCATCCATTTTCGACGGAATTCATTTTCCGTCGAAAAACTTCACAAAATAAATTTCTTTTGCATTAATTTAATTCATCCATTTTCGACGGAATACATTTTTCATCAAAAATCTTCGATGGAATCCATTTTCCGTCGAAAAACTTACAAAATCAATTTCTTTTGCATTTATTTTATTCATCCTTTTTCAACGGAATTTATTTTGCATCAAAAATCTTCGACGGAATCCATTTTCCGTCGAAAAACTTCACAAAATCAATTTCTTTTGCATTTATTTTATTCATCCGTTTTCGATGGAATTCATTTTCCGTCAAAAATCTTCGACGGAATCCATTTTCTATCAAGAATCTTCTACGGAATCCGTTTTCCGTCGAAAAACTTCACAAAATCAATTTCTTTTGCATTTATTTTATTCATCTATTTTCGACGGAATTCATTTTCCGTCCAAAATCTTCGACGGGATCCATTTTCCGTCGAAAAACTTCACAAAATCAATTTCTTTTGCATCTATTTTATTCATCCATTTTCGACGGAATCCGTTTTCCATCAGAAAACTTCACAATATCAATTTCTTTTGCATTTATTTTATTCATCCATTTTCGACGGAATCCGTTTTCCATCAAAAAATTTCACAATATCAATTTCTTTTGCCTTTATTTTATTCATCCATTTTCGACGAAATTCATTTTCCGTCAAAAAAACTTCACAAAATTAATTTCTTTTGCATTTATTTTATTCATCCATTTTCGACGGAATTCATTTTCCGTCGAAAAACTTACAAAATCAATTTCTTTTGCATTTATTTTATTCATCCATTTTCGACGGAATCCATTTTCCGTCGAAAAACTTCACAAAATCAATTTCTTTTGCATTTATTTTATTCATCCATTTTCGATGGAATTCATTTTCCGTCAAAAATCTTCGACGGAATCCATTTTCTATCAAGAATCTTCTACGGAATCCGTTTTCCGTCGAAAAACTTCACAAAATCAATTTCCTTTGCATTTATTTTATTCATCCATTTTCGACGGAATTCATTTTCCGTCCAAAATCTTCGACGGGATCCATTTTCCGTCGAAAAACTTCACAAAATCAATTTCTTTTGCATCTATTTTATTCATCCATTTTCGACGGAATCCGTTTTCCATCAAAAAACTTCACAATATCAATTTCTTTTGCATTTATTTTATTCATCCATTTTCGACGGAATCCGTTTTCCATCAAAAAATTTCACAATATCAATTTCTTTTGCCATTATTTTATTCATCCATTTTCGACGGAATTCATTTTCCGTCAAAAAAACTTCACAAAATTAATTTCTTTTGCATTTATTTTATTCATCCATTTTCGACGGAATTCATTTTTCGTCGAAAAATTTCACAAAATAAATTTCTTTTGCATTTATTTTATTCATCCGTTTTCGACGGAATTTGTTTTCCGTCGAAAAACTTCACAAAATCAATTTATTTTGCATTTATTTTATTCATCCATTTTCGATGGAATTCATTTTCCGTCAAAAATCTTCGACGGAATCCATTTTCTATCAAGAATCTTCTACGGAATCCGTTTTCCGTCGAAAAACTTCACAAAATCAATTTCTTTTGCATTTATTTTATTCATCCATTTTCGATGGAATTCATTTTCCGTCAAAAATCTTCGACGGAATCCATTTTCTATCAAGAATCTTCTACGGAATCCGTTTTCCGTCGAAAAACTTCACAAAATCAATTTCTTTTGCATTTATTTTACTCATCCATTTTCGACGGAATTCATTTTCCGTCGAAAAACTTCACAAAATCAATTTCTTTTGCATCTATTTTATTCATCCATTTTCGACAGAATCCGTTTTCCATCAAAAAACTTCACAATATCAATTTCTTTTGCATTTATTTTATTCATCCATTTTCGACGGAATCCGTTTTCCATCAAAAAATTTCACAATATCAATTTCTTTTGCCTTTATTTTATTCATCCATTTTCGACGAAATTCATTTTCCGTCAAAAAAACTTCACAAAATTAATTTCTTTTGCATTTATTTTATTCATCCATTTTCCGTCGAAAAATTTCACAAAATAAATTTCTTTTGCATTTATTTTATTCATCCGTTTTCGACGGAATCCAATTTTCGTCGAAAAACATCATAAAATCGATTTGAATCCGTTTTCCGTAAAAAAAAACTTCACAAAATTAATTTCTTTTGCATTTATTTTATTCATCCATTTTCGACGGAATTCATTTTCCGTCGAAAAACTTCACAAAATAAATTTCTTTTGCATTAATTTAATTCATCCATTTTCGACGGAATACATTTTTCGTCAAAAATCTTCGATGGAATCCATTTTCCGTCGAAAAACTTACAAAATCAATTTCTTTTGCATTTATTTTATTCATCCTTTTTCAACGGAATTTATTTTGCATCAAAAATCTTCGACGGAATCCATTTTCCGTCGAAAAACTTCACAAAATCAATTTCTTTTGCATTTATTTTATTCATCCGTTTTCGATGGAATTCATTTTCCGTCAAAAATCTTCGACGGAATCCATTTTCTATCAAGAATCTTCTACGGAATCCGTTTTCCGTCGAAAAACTTCACAAAATCAATTTCTTTTGCATTTATTTTATTCATCTATTTTCGACGGAATTCATTTTCCGTCCAAAATCTTCGACGGGATCCATTTTCCGTCGAAAAACTTCACAAAATCAATTTCTTTTGCATCTATTTTATTCATCCATTTTCGACGGAATCCGTTTTCCATCAGAAAACTTCACAATATCAATTTCTTTTGCATTTATTTTATTCATCCATTTTCGACGGAATCCGTTTTCCATCAAAAAATTTCACAATATCAATTTCTTTTGCCTTTATTTTATTCATCCATTTTCGACGAAATTCATTTTCCGTCAAAAAAACTTCACAAAATTAATTTCTTTTGCATTTATTTTATTCATCCATTTTCGACGGAATCCATTTTCCGTCGAAAAACTTACAAAATCAATTTCTTTTGCATTTATTTTATTCATCCATTTTCGACGGAATCCATTTTCCGTCGAAAAACTTCACAAAATCAATTTCTTTTGCATTTATTTTATTCATCCATTTTCGATGGAATTCATTTTCCGTCAAAAATCTTCGACGGAATCCATTTTCTATCAAGAATCTTCTACGGAATCCGTTTTCCGTCGAAAAACTTTACAAAATCAATTTCTTTTACATTTATTTTATTCATCCATTTTCGACGGAATTCATTTTCCGTCCAAAATCTTCGACGGGATCCATTTTCCGTCGAAAAACTTCACAAAATCAATTTCTTTTGCATCTATTTTATTCATCCATTTTCGACGGAATCCGTTTTCCATCAAAAAACTTCACAATATCAATTTCTTTTGCATTTATTTTATTCATCCATTTTCGACGGAATCCGTTTTCCATCAAAAAATTTCACAATATCAATTTCTTTTGCCTTTATTTTATTCATCCATTTTCGACGGAATTCATTTTCCGTCAAAAAAACTTCACAAAATTAATTTCTTTTGCATTTATTTTATTCATCCATTTTCGACGGAATTCATTTTTCGTCGAAAAATTTCACAAAATAAATTTCTTTTGCATTTATTTTATTCATCCATTTTCGACGGAATCCATTTTCCGTCGAAAAACTTCACAAAATCAATTTCTTTTGCATTTATTTTATTCATCCATTTTCGATCCATTTTCCGTCAAAAATCTTCGACGGAATCAAAATCAATTTCTTTTGCATTTATTTTATTCATCAAGAATCTTCTACGGAATCCGTTTTCCGTCGAAAAACTTCACAAAATCAATTTCTTTTGCATTTATTTTATTCATCCATTTTCGACGGAATTCATTTTCCGTCTAAAAAACTTCACAAAATTAATTTCTTTTGCATTTATTTTATTCATCCATTTTCCGAAAAATTTCACAAAATAAATTTCCGTCAAAAATCTTCGACGGAATCCATTTTTCGTCGAAAAACATCATAAAATCAATTTGAATCCGTTTTCCGTAAAAAAAACTTCACAAAATTAATTTCTTTTGCATTTATTTTATTCATCCATTTTCGACGGAATTCATTTTCCGTCGAAAAACTTCACAAAATAAATTTCTTTTGCATTAATTTAATTCATCCATTTTCGACGGAATACATTTTTCGTCAAAAATCTTCGATGGAATCCATTTTCCGTCGAAAAACTTACAAAATCAATTTCTTTTGCATTTATTTTATTCATCCTTTTTCAACGGAATTTATTTTTCGTCAAAAATCTTCGACGGAATCCATTTTCCGTCGAAAAACTTCACAAAATCAATTTCTTTTGCATTTATTTTATTCATCCGTTTTCGATGGAATTCATTTTCCGTCAAAAATCTTCGACGGAATCCATTTTCTATCAAGAATCTTCTACGGAATCCGTTTTCCGTCGAAAAACTTTACAAAATCAATTTCTTTTGCATTTATTTTATTCATCCATTTTCGACGGAATTCATTTTCCGTCCAAAATCTTCGACGGGATCCATTTTCCGTCGAAAAACTTCACAAAATCAATTTCTTTTGCATCTATTTTATTCATCCATTTTCGACGGAATCCGTTTTCCATCAAAAAACTTCACAATATCAATTTCTTTTGCATTTATTTTATTCATCCATTTTCGACGGAATCCGTTTTCCATCAAAAAATTTCACAATATCAATTTCTTTTGCCTTTATTTTATTCATCCATTTTCGACGGAATTCATTTTCCGTCAAAAAAACTTCACAAAATTAATTTCTTTTGCATTTATTTTATTCATCCATTTTCGACGGAATTCATTTTCCGTCGAAAAATTTCACAAAATAAATTTCTTTTGCATTTATTTTATTCATCCATTTTCGACGGAATCCATTTTCCGTCGAAAAACTTCACAAAATCAATTTCTTTTGCATTTATTTTATTCATCCATTTTCGATGGAATTCATTTTCCGTCAAAAATCTTCGACGGAATCCATTTTCTATCAAGAATCTTCTACGGAATCCGTTTTCCGTCGAAAAACTTCACAAAATCAATTTCTTTTGCATTTATTTTATTCATCCATTTTCGACGGAATTCATTTTCCGTCCAAAATCATCGACGGGATCCATTTTCCGTCGAAAAACTTCACAAAATCAATTTCTTTTGCATCTATTTTATTCATCCATTTTCGACGGAATCCATTTTCTATCAAGAATCTTCTACGGAATCCGTTTTCCGTCGAAAAACTTCACAAAATCAATTTCTTTTGCATTTATTTTATTCATCCATTTTCGACGGAATTCATTTTCCGTCCAAAATCATCGACGGGATCCATTTTCCGTCGAAAAACTTCACAAAATCAATTTCTTTTGCATCTATTTTATTCATCCATTTTCGACGGAATCCGTTTTCCATCAAAAAACTTCACAATATCAATTTCTTTTGCATTTATTTTATTCATCCATTTTCGACGGAATCCGTTTTCCATCAAAAAATTTCACAATATCAATTTCTTTTGCCTTTATTTTATTCATCCATTTTCGACGGAATTCATTTTCCGTCAAAAAAACTTCACAAAATTAATTTCTTTTCCATTTATTTTATTCATCCATTTTCCGTTGAAAAACTTCACAAATAAATTTCTTTTACATTTATTTTATTCAATCTTCGTCGGAATCCATTTTTCGTCGAAAAACATCATAAAATCAATTTGAATCCGTTTTCCGTAAAAAAAAACTTCACAAAATTAATTTCTTTTGCATTTATTTTATTCATCCATTTTCGACGGAATTCATTTTCCGTCGAAAAACTTCACAAAATAAATTTCTTTTGCATTAATTTAATTCATCCATTTTCGACGGAATACATTTTTCGTCAAAAATCTTCGATGGAATCCATTTTCCGTCGAAAAACTTACAAAATCAATTTCTTTTGCATTTATTTTATTCATCCTTTTTCAACGGAATTTATTTTTCGTCAAACAAAATCAATTTCTTTTGCATTTATTTTATTCATCCATTTTCGACGGAATTCATTTTCCGTCGAAAAACTTCACAAAATAAATTTCTTTTGCATTAATTTAATTCATCCATTTTCGACGGAATACATTTTTCGTCAAAAATCTTCGATGGAATCCATTTTCCGTCGAAAAACTTACAAAATCAATTTCTTTTGCATTTATTTTATTCATCCTTTTTCAACGGAATTTATTTTGCTTCAAAAATCTTCGACGGAATCCATTTTCCGTCGAAAAACTTCACAAAATCAATTTCTTTTGCATTTATTTTATTCATCCGTTTTCGATGGAATTCATTTTCCGTCAAAAATCTTCGACGGAATCCATTTTCTATCAAGAATCTTCTACGGAATCCGTTTTCCGTCGAAAAACTTCACAAAATCAATTTCTTTTGCATTTATTTTATTCATCTATTTTCGACGGAATTCATTTTCCGTCCAAAATCTTCGACGGGATCCATTTTCCGTCGAAAAACTTCACAAAATCAATTTCTTTTGCATCTATTTTATT
>JAVKPL010016174.1:0-13863 GCA_032173675.1 Gastrolobium villosum
ACAGCTGCCCTTCAAGCATAGTATACGACGCCGCATCTCGGATAAGCTTCCTGGCTTCCTCCTTTTCGGCAGGAAAAGTTCCCCTCTCAATGTATGCAATGAGATCATGACGCCAATCATTTACCTGCGAGATTTGCATTATACAGGTCGGCTCAGGAATACTTTGCTCTATCACAGTTCTGTAGTTGCCCCAGCCCTTTGTACTAGCCAGTTTGGATAATATATCCGCCCTGCTATTTGCATTTCTTGGGATATGACTGATTTCGACTTTCTCGAAATGCGCCATTATTTGTTTGGCATGGTCAAGATACTTCATTAGCAGGGGTCCTCTCGCTTGGTAATTTCCTTCAACTTGTGAAGTGACCAATTGGGAATCACTACAAATTTTTACTTTCCGGGCTCCAAGCTCCTTAGCCTGAAGAAGTCCGGCTATAAAAGCCTCATATTCTACTTGGTTGTTAGAAGTCTCGAAGTCCATTTGCATAGAATATTCCACTGCAACTCCATCAGGATTTTCAATTATGACCCCGGCTCCACTTCCCTTTGAGTTAGAAGATCCATCCACGTATATTGTCCACGTATCCGGATAGTCAGAAGATATGTGCTGAGCGGAGGTGAGTTCTCGAACAAAATCGGCCAGAGCTTATGATTAAATGCGGATAATTCTATTGCCCAACTCATCATCCTGCCTGCCAGGTCGGGTTTGTGTAATATTTGCCGAATTGGAAAGTCTGACCGAACCAGGATCCTGTGAGCTTGAAAATATGCCCGAAGCCTTCTAGCCGAGATAAGAAGTGTGAAAGCTATCTTCTCCAGCCGTTGATACCGAAGCTCGGCCCCTTGCAGGAGCCGACTGACAAAGTATATTGGCTGCTGGCCTTCTTCGTCCTCCCTCACCAGAACCGAGCTAACTGCCAGATCACCAACTGACAAATATAAGATTAAATTTTCCTGTTCTTTTGGCTTGGCCAACACGGGAGGAGAGGCTAACCGTCTTTTAATCTCTTAAAAAAGGGCAAAGTTGTTTCCGCGACCGAGGAAAGAAACGGGTGAGGGATGCCAACCGTCCCGTCAATTGTTGTATTTCTTTTTTACTCTTTAGTGCCGTCATCTGTAGCACGGCTCCACATTTGTCCGGGTTTGCCTCAATACCTCTGTGTGTGAGCATAAAGCCCAGAAACTTACCCGCAAAAACTCTGAAAGCACATTTGGCAGGATTTAATCGGATGCGGTGTTGCCGCAACTTATTAAATGTTTGCTCTAGATCCTTGACATGTGTTGCCATGCCTGCTGACTTGACTATCATGTCATCAATATATACTTCCACGTTCTTGCCTAGCTGATCCAAGAAGACCTGATTCATCATTCTTTGATAGGTGGCTCCCGAGTTCTTTAACCCGAAAGGCATGACATTGTAACAGTAATTTGCCTTCTCTGCAATAAAGGCAGTTTTTTCTTGGTCTCCAGCATATAGCGGGATTTGATTGTATCCCGAGTAGGCATCCATAAAAGACAAAACTCGGAAACCAGATGAACTATCGACCAGCTAATCTATGTTGGGCATTGGGTATGCATCTTTAGGACATACTTTATTCAAATCAGTGTAATCCGTACATACCCTCCATTTTCCGCTTGGCTTTTTAACCATCACCACATTAGATAACCAAGTCGTATATTATATTTCCTGGATGAACCCTGCTTCCAGTAATTCTTTCACATGGTCTTCTAGTACCTGCCGACGCTCTGAGCTGAGATTTCTTTTCTTCTTAGCTACCGGTTTTGATCCCGGATACACAGATAGCTTATGGCAGCAGAAGGCAGGATCAACCCCCGGGATATCTGAGGATTTCCAAGCGAAGACGTCGTGATTATGGTTAAGGCAGGCAGCTAGGCAATTCTTGTCATCTTGCTCCAAGTCTTTGCCAATCCTGGTGACTTGTCCCGGCTCTCCAATGTTTATCTCGTCTAGTTCTCCTTCTGGTTCCGGTCTCGGCATCTGTTCTTCATCTCTCATATCAAAATCCACCATATGAACCGAACTGTGTGGCTTTGGGTTTCGATCGGGTTGCCGAGTAGCAGCCGAACTACTGGGATCCCTCGTTACCATCCGAACAGACTTGAAGTAGCAGTCCCGAGATTCTTTCTGGTCTCCTGCTATGGTGAGCACCGTACCCTGCTTGGAAATCATTTTGAGCTTTTGATGCTTGGTTGAGATTAACATATCCCAATCATGTATGGTTGGTCTTCCTAGAATCATATTGTATACAGAAGGAAAATCAGCAACAATGAACCTCACCCTCTCGGATCTGTATGCCTCTTTGGTGCCCAAGGTCAGCCTCAAATTGATGTATCCTTTTGGAATGGTATCTTGGCCATTAAATGCAATTAAAGCCGTGTTACAAGGCTTTAAATCCTCCTCATCCAGGTTCATCTTCTGAAAGGCCTGCCATAGAATTACGTCGGCACAACTTCCATTGTCCAAGAAGATCTTTTTAACCCTGCAATTAACCAGCGTTCCTGTGATTACCAACCCATCTACGTGGCCTGGTATCACATCCTCCAATTCTTTCCTCGTGAAGTATAATAGCGGTGGTTCTGGCTCTTCTTCTTTGAATTTTGGACGTTCCCTAATAGAGAGCACCTCCCTAAGGTATTTCTTTCGGGCATTCATAGTGTCTCCACCACCACCAAAAGCGCCACTGATAACATTGCATTCGAATTTCAGCTCTTGGAACTCATCATCATCTCGGGCAGGCTTTTTACCGCGACCCTCATCCTTAAACTTCTTGTCGTTGGACGGGTTGACAAATCGGCCTCCTCTTCTCTTCCGATTCCTCCATCCCTGAGTCCGGATGAGGTACTGGCGCAACTTGCCTTCTCTGACATATTTTTCTATTGCATCGCGAAGGTCCCAGCATTCATCCGTGGAATGGCCGGGCCCGTCATGGAATGCACAATACCGGGATTGGTCCAGACCAGCTGGGTGTTGTAATGGCCGGGGTCTTTCTACCCCTTTCATCTCCGTCGAGGCCACTTCTCGCCAAATCTGTGATCAGGGAGAATTCAATGGGGCGTATTTCTCAAACTGCCCTCGCGCTGGGAACCTGTCTTCTGCCTTTTTCCCCCGTAGGTCGCTAGGTTTCCGACTTCCCAGCTTGTCCCCCTGACCCGGATGGTGTTTTTGGTCAACATTTTCCAATTCCATTTGCTCGAGCTCCAAGTACTTTTTAGAGCGTGTGTTGAATTCCACTAAGGTCCGCGGTGGTTCTTTATAGATTGATTTGGCAAGTCTAGAGGTTCCATGAAGTCCTGCGATCACCAGATGTAAGTGAACATTTTCTGATAATCTGGTACTTGTAGGGCGGCTAACTTGAAGCGATCAAGGTATCTCTGCAGGGTCTCACCAGGCTGCTGTTTAATTTTGCCCAAAGCAAATTCGGATTTTGGCTGTTTTTTGCTAGTGGAAAAGTTTAGCAAGAACCGCCCACCGAATTCCTCGAAAGATCTGATGGATCCCGCAGGCAATGAGGAAAACCATGCTTGTGCCGCCCCTGTTAATGTTGTTGCAAAAAGTCTAGTAATCAAAGGTTCCTTTATGCCTTTGATGTACATAGCCGTGTCAAAGGCGTCCAAATGTACCTGAGGATCCTGTGTGCCGTCATATTTGACCAACTCGGATAGATTTAAATTGTCTGGATATGGAGCCTCCACTATTTCATTCGAGAAGGGGCTATCATTGTACAGCCCTCTATTGTATTTCCGCCTGTATACACCTGCAACATCATCCGGGTTGCGGATGGTGGGTGCAGGATTCCGGGGTTGACGCATCTTAGCCGCATTGATTTCCGCCTGCATATCCTGCATGCCCTCATGCCGAGGTATCTGGTTACGAGCCGGGTTGCCATGACCCCCGCGGCGCGGCCCGAGTAGGTTGGATCTCGGTGCGTTAGCTGCTGGGATCGGATCTGCCAGGATTTTGGCTAGGGCGGGACCCGAGTTTCGTCGATCTGCTAGCGGAGGGCCCGAATGTTGCAGATCTGTAACGACGCGTGTGACAGCTCGTACAGGATCCAGATTGGTCATCTGCCATATCCGGGCCTCCAGTTCTCGGATCTGCTCCGCATCCGCCTGTCGGCGCTCTCATTCCTCCATCCTGCGTAGTAGGGCATCCATGGCCAGATTCGGACCTCGTGGATCAGGATCTTCAATGGGCTGCAATCCCTGCACGTATGGTGCATCGGGGTTGACGGCCGAAGTGGATGCTGAGTCGGAGTGCACTTCGCTGATATGCACAGCATCTGGATCTGGGATTGGTGGTGGGTGATGATCATGATTTATTGTTTCTTGATCATTCCCAGGATTTGACGTCAGAGGTTGACGAAAACCACTTCTAGTGGTCCTCACCATTGCTCTTTTTGGTAAAATAGTGGGTTCGGTCCCCACAGACGGCGCCAATGTTTTGCCTGTGGCAGATGTGTCCAATCTGGGTTGGATGATTGATCTAGGATTCAGATGTTTCTCTCTGGATATCTATGAGTTAGGTATCTAGGAGAATCACAGATCACTGACACTGACCAGGGCTTTCGCCTTCAGAGGGTGTGTGCAAGTGATATTCAATGAGTAGGGTTAGATTGTGTGTACCTTGCTTGTGCTTCCTACATTCTTTATATAGCACTACTTTTAGGGTTGCTTGGGTTGGGCCGCGTATGAAATGAGGCCTTGGTCCGGTCCACAACAGTTGCCCCCAGCTCGGTAGACTGAGTAATCAGGATGCCGGGTTGCGTTGATCGGCTGATCTTTCATAGCTTTGGCAAATTTCTAGCCTTTTTTACCCCGGGTTGTAAACCGAGGTCCATGCACTCATAATACCCGTATTTATGTTTGCTTTTTATCCGGAATCGACACCCTGGTTTCCAAATATAAAGACGTTCTAACTCTTTATCCTGTAACGATTATCCACGTGTCTTAAGTCATCATAATATGTACCGTCAGCCCATCCTCTGCGTCGCTTTGACATTTAATGCGACTGCGCAGATGTCCATCATTTGTCCTGTCAGGTGCTTTTACCCTTTTGCCCTTTCCTTTTCATTTTCGCGGGTCACAGCCTTTGAACTTCCCCTCTTTTTCCTATTTCATTGCCATCCTTCACACTTCTTGTTCTTCTGCCCCCATTGCTAGCATATTGGCGATTTGCTGCATTTTACAGTATCTCGAGATTTCTTTGTTGAGTACCAACCTTTCTTCGTCGAGTATTCTGTGTTAGTTGCTCCGCAGGTATGGTTCCTTATTTCCTTTTCCTTGCATTTCCTTGCTCATAGCACTTTCCAATCTCCTGAATGCATAGTTATTTGCCATTATTGTTATTTGCATTTCTGTCTTCATCGTTCTCCTTACTTTCTCAAACTTTGCACTCGTCCCCTGTACTTTCTGTTTTTTCTACCGTCGTTGGCTGTTTAGTTACATTTACCATTCTTGCTTGAAAAAGTCCCTAGTATGGATGAGGGAACTTCCTACGGATATAGGAGGGCCACTTGTCCTCGCATTTTTGGCCGGAGTGATGAGATTCTGGCAGAGGAAGAGGCTAGAGCTATTGAGGAGGAGACGAGTCGAAACCACGGTTTCCTTCCTGGTCCAGGACGTCGTCCACCGACTTCTGGCCCTGGACGTCGTCGCCCAGTTCCTGGCTCCGGACGTCGTCCATCAGTGAGATCCCGGCCCGCTGGTCGAGGGCGGTCTCAGTCCACTGGTCGAGGTCATACAAAATGGTGATTTTGTGGGTGGGTGCAAGTAGCGTCTTGCACTGATTGTAGGTTGCAGACATATGTAATTCTTGCATGTTCTCTGGCTAGTAGAATAGTTGACACACATGACATGATTATATGTTGCATTGCACAGATTTTGGAACTTATATTATTATACTACTTTTGGAACTTATATTGCACATGTAAGTGAGCTTGGGGTGGAGAGATCCTTGAGGACCCCTTGTCTTATTGAGATTTCTTTTTAGAGATCTCACCCCACGTTTGGGGCACATTTTCACGTTCATGTACCTCGGGGGTTAAGACCTCGGGAAGCAGGAGGCCGGAGCTTAGTTGACTGTTGTTTACCTACTCATGCTGATTATGCTTGGATGCTGGTTTATTTTATTGCTATTATGTTATTAGCTTCATTTTATGGTTTATTGAACTGAGACTTTGTTGGGCTTTGTTGCCTTATTTGGTGAGCATGGAGGTTATTCATGCCACATTTATTTGACTATGTTCATTTAGATTCGAGTTGTATAATGTATCAGGATTTTGGTCCGAACTACGTGTGGTAGTTCCGTGACTTAGATACTCACTTATTTATGTTACGAGGTTATTCAGTGTATTTAGTTTTTGTTGCAATTTACATACAAGCAGTGTTTTGAAAAAGAATTTAATAATGAACTTGATTAATGATAATGACGTCACAATTGAAAGTAAAAAGTTATTCCGCATTTTTTATTAAGTTTTGCTTAATATGATGATATGATAACAAACTGGGTATACACGGGGTGTTACAGAAATCATGGTATTTTTATAATTTTAATTTATTTCAGGGTTATTATAGTCTTTGTAATTATAATTTTTTAATCTTTCATCCCAAAACGATGTCGTTTTGGCAGTAAATGCAGATAATTTATCTGCATTAACTGCAAAAATATTTTTCTGATATATATAGGAATCCTTTGACATCGGTATCAATTTTTGAAATTTGATATCAAATCCTAACAGTTGATTTCTGCCAATCAATGGCTATAATTTCTGCAAATCAAACTTATTAATTAATTATTAATTCCCAATAAATGATATTATTGATTTGTGGAAATCAACTATTAGGATTTGATGTCAAATTTCAAAGTTTGATACCGGTGTCAAAGGATTCTACTTTTATATATATATATATATATATATATATATATATATATATATATATAGGTAAAGCAGATGTACAATGAGTCAATGACGACATATCAGGGTTGGTGCGGTCAAAAATTTATAATTATGTTTTACGGGTAGTACATAATTGTAATATTAAAGTTGGTTTTCTTAGAAATATAACTATATACTAAAAATAGTACATAGTTATGATATTAAAGCTATTTTTTTTTCTATTTCCTCAATAACTTTTTTGTGGCCTATCACATGACGTAGGATAACAAAAAAGTAACTTTAACATTATAACTATGTACTACATACAGTATGTAAGAATCTGCACCGTTAATTAAGGAGATTAATTAATTAAATGTGAGAATTAGGAAATAATTTCATAATTGACCCTAATATTTATTATGAGACTCTAATAATATGTAGGACTTGTAAAACGAGTTTCAAGTCAAAATAATGAGAACTGGTGCCAGAACTGATACTGGCTATGGAAAAGCGCGTACCGGAAAGGTGCTCCGAAAAATAAAATAAAAATATGAAAAATCTTATAAATATGAGTAGGTTAATATTTCAAAGTTTGGGATTAAAATTTTTGCGTAGCTATTAATGCTAATACTGCGCGTTTAATCCCTAAGTGGCTATATATACATTCTTTAAGGGCACAAAACCCTAGGCAACTCTTCATCTCACGAGAGGTGCAGCTGCTGAATGTTCTCTTTTGTGTCATCACCTCCTTCTCCTCCATCCTCAAGAGCCAAAAGGCCATTTTCTTCCACTTTCCTTCACCAAAATACCTTGCAAGTGTAAGAGTGATCATTGGGGTTGAGTGTGAGGGCTTGGTTCTATGTTGTGTTGTTGTTTGAGGGAGAGTTTGGGGCTAAGTTCCTTGTTTGGGTGGTTGGAGCTTTGTTCTTGGCTTGTGAAGCTCCAAGGAGCTTCCTTTGTGAAGAAAGGGTCAAGCTTGAAGTGCATTTTCGTAGCCTTGTGAAGTCAAAACCTTGGGGTTGCCTTGGAGGGTTCCTTTCTGTTGCATTTTTGGAGTTTAGAGCTCTTGAGGTGAGCCTTGATCATCTCTTTGTCATTTTGATGATTTAAGCTTGTTTAATCGGTTAAAAATCATAACTTGAACCTTTTGTTAATAAGAATGTGTTTCTGGGTCCTTTGTATGCTTTAGAATATCTGTTTTGGGAGTTTTTGGACTCCTAATCACGTTTGGACCCTTAAAGTTGGGATTTTGCATAAGGCAATTCGTGTCTCTGAATTCTGATTAAGAAGTATTCGAATACTTTTCGAGCAGTATTCGAATACTTTTCGAGCAGTATTCGAATACTTGTTCATCAAGTAGTCAAATACTTATTGTTGGAGTATTGGGATACTTTCTGGGAAGAAAGTATTCGATTACCCTTGAAGTAGTCGTTCGAATACTTTGGGTTTGGTATTCGGATACTTGGAGGTATTCGGATACTGGTGAGAAAGTATTCGGATACCTTGTGGTATTCGAATACTTGAGTGAAAGTATTCAGATACTTTCTAGAGAGCTGGAGTATCCGAGTACTCATCGGGGAGTATTCGAATACCTCCTGCAAAAAATGCCTTAATTGAGTTAAAATGAGATGCGAAGTCTTAATCACTTAGTGTAACCTTGTGTAATGGTTATTAATGATGAATTATTGTATAAACAGATTGTGATTGAATTGTGTTGTCGGCTTTGAGCTTGTGTGGACTCATGGCATTGGATAGTTATCCCATGGGGGAATGGTTTATATGCATGTTGTGTTACATGCTTTTATACTTGAAAATGTTGTTGAGCTGTTATATGCAATGTGCCTTTATGATATGCATGTTGTGTCCACCTATACGGCAAGCCTGAGTATGTGGTATATACAAGAGGTTGAGGCTGTGGGTGAGATGCAAGCGATGTTCCTTGTACTACTATGTGCGTAATAGACGTATTCCTGCATTTCTCTGGCCAGTAGAATAGTGATAACACACATGTCATGAATATCGGTTGCACTGCATAGTTTTGGAACTTATATTGGAAATTACTGCTTTTGAACTTATATTGCACATGTAAGTGAACTTGGGGTGGAAGATCCTTGAGGACCCCTTATCTTACTGAGATTTCTTGTTTAGAGATCTCACCCCACGTTTGGGGACGCTTATTTCAGGTTCAGGTAACTTGGGGGCTGATGCCTATGGCGGCAAGAGGCCAGAGCTTAGTTGATATATATACTTGCTGTATGCTGACATGACTGGATATTGGATGCTGTTTATATTTTCTGTCAATATTATGTTATTTGATCTTGACACAATTTCATGGCTATTTTTTGTTTTTGGTAAATACAATTTCATGACTATTAAATAACAACCACTATGAACAATTAACAAGTTTATATTTTTTTAATGTATGTTCAGAGTAAACAGTTAAAAAGAGATATATAATGAACCTTATGTCTCAACTCTCAACGAAACAATGGAGACTGAATATATCA
This sequence comes from Gastrolobium villosum, assembly GCA_032173675.1. Lineage (NCBI taxonomy): Eukaryota > Viridiplantae > Streptophyta > Magnoliopsida > Fabales > Fabaceae > Gastrolobium > Gastrolobium villosum. The sequence continues at coordinate 9,401 of JAVKPL010016174.1, forward strand.
GTTAGAAATAATATATGTTACAAATAATATAATAATATTGTATTATTTATTATTCTGCTATTTCAACAGGTTATTTGCGCTTGCCCCATTATGTTATTTAACCTCTTTAAATAGAGTTACTTTGTATACAGTTCTATATACAATTGAATACAATACATTCTAAATTCTAATTTGGTATCAGAGCAACATGTGAGCTCATCTGGCTAAAACAATTGCTTAAGGAACTACATCTCTATGAAAAGCAACCCATGAAGCTCATTTGTGACAATCAAGCAGCATTGCACATATCCTCTAATCCAATCTTTCATGAGAGAACCAAACATATAGAAATTGACTGTCACTATATATAATTTTTCAATACAATTTTGTTATTTCTTGAGTGCACTGCACAATCAAGAAATAACAATTTTGCTAAACTCTAAAATTTTATATTCTTAACCTAGATGTTTTTCTAGGAATTATCATATTTTTACATTAATTTTTTGAGAAACCTCACTCGTACGCGTTTTATACATACCCGATATTAGTTCTAAAATCACTGCTTATTATTTTTACCCCAAATTTGAAATTCTTAATTTATATATTTTTCTAGGAATATATATATTTTTATTATAATTTTTAAGTATACTTCACCGGTATACATTTATACCACGAAGCATAACCGATATCTGCACTTTTCATCGGAAAAGCGACTTAAGCATTATTTAACCTTCTATATGATTATCCTAATCTTTTTATATTTATCTAAAGTCAATTATGGAACTATTTCCTAACTCACAATTAAATTATTTAAATTCTTAATTTAGCGGTGCGGGTTCTCACAGAAATAAAAAATAAAATAAAAAAAATGAAGGAAAAGAGAGAAGGGAAAAAGCCAAATAGGAAATAGGTTGAAGATGAGGATGAAAATAAGCTTCTATCGAAGGAAGTACCTGAAATTTCAAGTTTATTGAGCCTTTTTGTTAAATTTATCATATTACTCCTATTTTTTATTACATACGGCGTTTCACGATCAGCTCAACTAACATAAAGAAATTGGGTTCCCAAATTGCTTACGAAAATTAAAAAAGAAAAATGATAGTTAACTAGACAAAATGTGTGAACCCGTCATATTTCGTAGAGTTCAATGAATCTTTAATTAGAAAAAGAAAATGAAGAAATATTTTTAAAAAAAAAATTGCAAAATTTATAGTTTTGTTCCGACTTTTTAACAAGATTTTCTCTCTCCCATCATTTATTTCTTTTTCTCATTTAAAATTATATAATTTTACATTCTTTAAAATGACACATATTTTTTCTTATAATAATGGGAATACTATTTCTTTGATGACTGTACCTATTGTTATCTACACTGGCGTCAAAATGGAACCGTTTGGCTTAAACAATTAAAAACATCTCATCTAATTGGGGTTTTCTGAAAACTACTATTCACCATCCCTAATTCTTCCGGCAATCCATAACTTAGCGAAGCCAGCAGTAATCCATAAGCTTCGTTATTAAAGGATGCCATCAAATGATATATTTTTTTTCACCAGAAGTCATAATAACACCATTCCTAACAGCAATTCTAGTGAAACACAGCATGCATAAACCACATCCCCATGGGACATGGTGGAACCATAACATGGCTAAACCGAGGACACGAAAGCTTACCTTGCAAGCTAGCTATCCAAGCCAAGAGTCCAACCACTCTCAAGTCCAAACACAGCAGTATCACAATCTGATATGGACCAATAATATATCATTCTTCTCTTTACTGTAATTGTGTTTCTTCTTCAATATATATCAGAAAATCTGGGTTTTCCAGAACAAAATACTTGTGTTATGTTATTCTTTGTTGAATTTGTAATTTGGATCTTATCAATTGGTATCAGAGTTCTCTGATTTGGGGAGCTTTGTACACCAAAATAAAAAATAAAAAATGAGAAATCAATTTTATAGAACGAAGGTTCCTTCATTTTCTGGGGAAGAAGAAGCTTGGGGATGGTTGCTTCAAGTTGAGCGGTACTTCGAGGCAAAAGGAATTCTAGATACTGCAAAGCCATGGGAAGCTAGGTAGGTGTTCACTAGTCAAGCTCAGATCTGGTACCGATACTGGTATAATCCAAAAGTTAATTGGTGGACATTTTTAAAAGCTTTCTTCAATGAATTCCAAACAGAGGTTTGTTTGGAGGATGATGAGGATGGATCACAGAATGAACTTTTGAGTTCAAATGTGAATTCAGAGACAGAGCCACGCCTGGCACCGGGTGCGCCTCGTCAGGGGGAGGAATAGCTGAGATGAGTTTGATAATGTCATAGTTAAAGAAATTAGCAAGAAGATTGGAATTCTAGTAACCAGAGACATTATCAATGCAATCAGCCACCATATCAGAAACAAGACCCGGATGAGGGGGCAATTTGGCCATATCAATCAGCCTGGGAACCTCTTCCGCAGGGACCATCGCAATGCTTTGTTTTAATTAAACAGTCGGATTCCCCTTGTCCGTACCAGTTCTGAGTCGACTGTTCGACGCCCGGGGAAGAGGCCCCGAAGGGCCCGTTCCCAATCCGTCCCCCGACCGGCACGCGGCGACCCGCTCTCGCCGCGGGAGCAGCTCGAGCAGTCCACCGACAGCCGACGGGTTCGGGACTATTGAGATGTCATGTTTCAGTGGGATGGCCGTGAGTATTCGGTAGATATGATAGGATTGTCGATGGCTAACTTGGAGATTATTCTGGGCATAGATTGGTTGTCCGGAAACCATGCATTGATTGATTGTTGTGCCAAGAGAGTGGTGATCATAATAATTATTAGAGTCAATTATGGAATTATTTCCTAATTCTCATATTTAATTAATTAATTTCCTTAATTAACGGTGCGGGCTCCTTATCATTTACCGTATATGATTAGCTTTTTCACATCTCTTGGCTAACTATTTATATGTAAATTTGTAAAACGACTTAAACCTGAAAACATTAAACCCATCTATTCCGGTTGAATGTCCGATCTGAATAGAAAAGACAGCTCCGCGAATGAATATCATGTAGAAAGCAAAGAAACAATTTGTCTGATTAATTTTATAAAAGTAAGACGTTGTAGTATAAATGAAATGTTGTGAATTCTTCTATGAGACGGTACAATTACAACTTGTTACGGCCTTTTGTTGCACCTTATTCATAAAATCAAAATCAAAGTAAACGTCAAGTTAAGAGGAAGGAAAGTGGACTAAAGTACAATCATTCCAAATCTTCTCACTCCTTTGCAAAATTTGAGTTTGGTTTTGCTTGTATGATGGCATATTTACCATAAATTTTGTAACGTCTCTGTGGCAGGATTTTCCCTCATCTTTCACAAGGCTGAGGCAACAATTATTGTCTACTGTTTGATTACCAACAAATATTGAAAAGAAAATTTGTGGACCACAGTTTGGCTTTAACTTGTTTACACAATCACTCAAATATTTTTGGTACGGCGACAGTGGCCCCCTGACACTTTATTATGGTCATTGGAGGAACCCAGAGATGATTGCACAATTTGAGAAGAAAGTGATGTACTGATCAATAAGGTATAACACACCATAAAGGTCATTGATACATAAAAGCTGCTAAAAGATGCCATGGCCCTTTAGACAATAGTATTTTACCCTTTCTTCTTTGAGGCTTTTTTTTGTATCGTGCTTCCTTTGAGGCTTTACTTGTGGTAGTAAGTGATCAATATAGCCATATTTATACTTTAAATTCGAACGTAAACATTTGCAAAAATTAATAGGTACCACTAACTCCATCGAAATAAATAAAGTAAGTTACTTGTTATTTATTAGTTAATAAACGTCATTGATGTTTCAAAAAAAAAAACGTCATTTTTTTTTTGGATTACAATTAACAATTAATTTGTTTTCCTTTTTTTTTTCTTTTTTTGGTATCCACAATTAATTTGTTCTTCTATTTCGTAGTTTTCTTGCAAAGTTCATAATTATATTTTCAATCGTTGTAATAACATTTTTAAAAAATTACGCACAGTTGTTGTTATGGAAAACGCATCAAACATTTTACAAATTCAAACGGATTATATATACTACATAGTGGGTAGGCCGTAGGTGTGACGAGAGGTTGTGTGTATTATTAGGTGGCGTAGCTTATTTTTTTGCCTACTTTAGTTTAACAAATGTAGAAACTTGTTTTCTTTTGGCTTTGGAAAAATATTAATTAACATAATATGACTCTTCAATGATTACTTTTGACAAATAAAAATAGGGGTTTATATTTCTTATGTGACATAAGAAATGCCTTCTCAAGCTATACTCACATCGTTTTGTGTGCCAATATTTTTAATTTTATTTATTTATTTTTTTTCAATGGGACCCACACTCACATAAGAAGTATAAAACCCGTAAAAATATGCTTGGAACTTGTGGTGAAATATAAACATTTTTTATTTTAATTTTTTTCCAAAAAGGATGGTAAAGAACCGTTACAAGATA
>JAVKPL010016175.1:0-137879 GCA_032173675.1 Gastrolobium villosum
CTATGATGCACCAACATTTCATTATGATGCACCGACATTTCAAAAAATCTGACACGTCGTGTCCGACACTCCAACACGCGTTGCATAGACTCAAAAAAGGATTCAAAGGTTGCGTTGCTTTTTTAGTTCCAACTATTAGATTCGTTGGATTAAGATTACTATTTTATTGTGTTATCAATATTTGGGATATCTTATGTTTCTTTGCAAAATTGATGGATATTACAAGTTTAGCTTCATTTATTTGTTAAATTATTGAATATAAAATAAAATATACACTACATAAATAAAAAATGTTATTTAATATCAAAACGTGTTCTAACGTGTCGAAATCTAACATATTTATAACAACGTACACACAGTCTCTCTCCTGTACACTTATCCCAAACTATCAAAAAATTGCCATACTCCGTAATAATATCCATACTAATACAGGTACCAGTTCCATGCAACCTGGCGGAAAAATTAAAAAAAAATACATATATTCAATTAAAGTTGTAAAAGAAAGAAAAGAATATTGCTTTTCGACAGGAAATAAAGATAAAGCAGAAGTTTCAAATTGAACCAATTAATATGCATAATACAATTAATTACACTAAGGAATAAAGATCAATCAGCACAATACAAATTTGAAATTTCCTTCAATTTGGTTATACCAAAGCACACCTGTAAAGATAGATGAGAGGCCCAAGCTATTTCTTGTTTAAGAGTGGTTTCAGAATCTATCCTAATGGTTTCATCTTCGGAATCCAAATCTATCCATGAGCTAATTTTTCCTGAATAAAATGCAATGAATTACATAAGAAGTTTTACACAGTTGTGAATCCAAAAGGTCTATCAATAAAGAATGGAAAAATCACTACCGACAGATTTTAGAATTGAAAAAATTTAAAGAAAATCAGGCTCATCAAATGCTACACAAATTTATCACCTATTAGACACATGATCAAAAAAATAAATAAATGCATTCATAAATGGACCCAAAATTAATTTTGAAGCAGGAAGCAATTTCAGACTACAGAACCTAACAAAATTCACAAATAAAGCAATATGTTTTCAATCCAATGGATGAAGGTACAAGGAGAATTGATTTTAGAGTGAAATACGCAAAATTCATAATATAAATTAAAAAAATATGTATCCTAGTACTACTAATAATAATAATGATAATAAGCAATTCACACCTACTACGTGACTACTCCATTGTGATGGACTCAAGACCAAGTCTGACCCAGCAAATGGCAGAGGACCAGATCCCAAACTATCCTTTTTCACTAAGCTTGGCCGATAAGCAGGATCCATCTGAATTGCACCATAAAATCAAATAAGCTAAACAGGGAGTAGGAAACTGCACAATTATCATTTCTCAGCAAAAATAAAGTCATATCTCAATAATTTTTATCTTGCTTATACCAAAAAATTTACGAGTAGCAAAAGACTGGATACGTGCTCAAGGAATCACAAGAGAGAAAATTAACTATCCATTTAGTAGATGGCACAGGATTTTTACCAGGGAGTTACACTACGTATCCGTGAAATGTCTCAATAATGTAGTCTAAGAAGCTCATAGAGTGAAACCACATTGAAACAGCTTCACAATTTCAGCATTAGACATTATTACTTTGGGTAAGCTTACTGACCAGTCATATAAGAAATGGCAGCAACATGTGCCGATATGATTGGCTAATTAGCTACCGTAGGAGCAAAGAAAACACACCTAACAGGCTAACACAACCACAACCACAATGTGTCTTCAATAGTGTACAAAAAAAATAAAAAACGTTTTTTCCTTATAGCAAAGCACAGTGGAGTTTTTAGCATCACAAGGTAAAACATAGCACAGGAAAATGATAACATGTTACACGTGTTGTGAAATGTAGTTCAAGAGAGCCATCCAATGAAATCTGATAGGCTCGCAGTGGAGCAGCTTCATTGGAAATGGCGCATCGAACAGTTTCCTTCTAGGTGAGCTTACTGACCATTCACACACAAAAGAAGCAACTCTAGAGTTGCAGTGTGAGTGGCTAATTAGCCACCATAAAAATACCTACATCCAGTGCAGTAGAACACACAACACAAACACCAAAACGCACACAATTTATGTAATCGACACGAACCAGAGGAGCAATAACGAAATCGAAGCCGCCAGAGGAGAGATTAAAAGCGAGGACGTGTGGCATGTCATCGTTGAACTCTGTCTCTACACCACAGTACCTAGATTCGCTCTTATCCCCAAGCCTTTCTCCCAGAGGCATTTTCCACAACCTTTTTTTTTTTCCTAATTCAAATTTCACACAAGGAAGCGTGTTCGAGTTTATGGTACTAACTATACTAAGCTAAAGCGATTTCAAGAATCACGTTTCACACAAGCGAGGAAGAGAGTGGAAGAGAGGATTTTGGGAGGGTTTTGTACAAGAAGCTTGTACCGCAACCGCACATTAGGGTTCTTGCTAGGGTTTACGGGTGACTGGGCTTTTTGCAACTATATGTTGATGCTTGAAACTCTAGAACTGAGGCCCAAAACTGAAGAATTGACGGTGATTACTTCGGATATGACTGGAAGAAATTAGCAAAAATCTACCGCGTCATGCTTTTCTTTATAAACCAGAGTGTTTTGGAAGTAGTTTATTTTGAGAATCAGATTTATTTATTTTTTATAAATTTTGAGAGATTTTAAAAAATAATAATAACTTATTTTGTGGCGTATATTTTTTTAACTAACTAAACAAAATATGCACTAATTTATTTAGGGAAGTATATTATAACCACCAACCGATCGATTAAGTTGATTCATAGTTATATTTGTTTCCATCTTTATATAATTATGATTCCTCATGTTTGTGGTAGACATAATAGTATTGTTAGGACTACAGGGCCCGTAGTCGACACCATATTTGATTATATGATGGTTTTTTTGATAAACTATAGAATTTCTCTTACTATAAGGCATTTAAGATAAATTTGAGAATTGACAGAGAAAATAACAGTTTGATGTGGTTAGATCACATTGGCATATTATTTTCTTGCTACACTCCACACTAATGACTAGTTGACAGAGTCAAGTAACATTTGTGACCATGGAATGTCTTATATCAGTAAGTCTATAATCACTGTTTGATTCAAGAGCACATCATTGGTGATACTGTGGTATGTACTCATTTACTAAAAGTAGAAAATGGTGATGGTTTTGGGAAAAATAACCATACAATGAAGGGTAAATGTTGTACTGAAAATATTTCCCTGATTCAATGTTGTTTGATTTTAGTTGGATGGAGACATATTCAGATATCGCACATTGAATCATGTGTTTTCTTAAAATGTGGCCACATTATAAGAATTAGTCCTTAGCCCGAGAGTCGTTTTCAAATAACTTGTTTTCCTTTCTCTTTTAAATTAAAATTTTACAATTGATTTTGTCCAAATGGGTGAATGTTATAAATTTTTATAATAATTGTGTGCTTCGATCAATTGTAATTTTTCTTGTTTTGATAAAAAAACGAGTTAAGTCATGATCCATATGAGGGTGCAGTATAAAGCTCATTCAATCAAGTGATCTTTTTGTTTGGACTCGGATATATGTAAACTGATTAGTGTGGGTAACAGTGTAGGCCTAATCCATTGGCCCATGATGAGAAGGGAACTACGATTAATAAATTTGGCTAGGTCTTGTCTGCATTCACATCGTGTTAAAAAACTATTACTCCACAACTTACCCCATCGACGGTTGTGTTTAGGGAGTGGTGTGAATTGTATATGAAGATCTTGTCTTTCCATTGCATAAGCATCAGAGAAAACAAAGATTCTTCAAGAAATCTCAAGAATCATGTCTTCAATATATTTTGATGTTCTGATTTGATATAATCTTATCTTGAAATTTCTTACGGGAAGAAAAAGGGAATAATATATAACATAGGAATTTAAGAAGATAGGACGGAGAGAGAAATCATATGAACATCATCTCTTTCATTCGTGTCTAGGGCAAGTTAAGTGCTAACACAAGTTTGAATTACAAAAATTGTAAGACAAAAATATTAAACATTGCATAACACGAAGATTACGCGATTGGTAGACAGGATAAAATAAGAACGATTAAGATAAGAGGGCTGTACAGCAGAACAAGGGTAGAAAATGATAAAGGTTATATCATATGATGTGATTGATGTGCATTAAATAAATAGTATGAAAGAATTATGTTATCTTGTCCTATGTTTAGAGTAGATAAGATTATCTCATAATATGATATGAATATGAAAAATACCATTTACAATAAAATACCACGTTCTTTAAAATGATTTTAATTTTTTTTAAATTTATTTATACATTAGTTACTATTTTAAATTTCTAGATATAAAAAGTCATGATTTAGAAATATTAAAAAAACATAAAATCATTACGATTTCAATCATATTCTTATAAGCAAACAAGGAAGACCATCTTCCACTATTTTACATGAAGTAATGGATGCTCAGGAACCATTATATCACATGTTATGCTCATTTTTTATAATATAAATAAAGAGTTTTATAAGAGTTATGTCGTAGGAAAAGTGATTATGTTATGTTATAGAGATTCATTTTGCGTGTCGGAGTTTTTTTTTTTGCTGCGGGTCCCACAAAATGATGTGTGTGTGTGAAATTTTTTGTGATCATGTTAAATGATAGATGATAAACCCATAAATAAATATAGGAAAAACATTTCTCCTACAACGTGAAATAAAATTATATCTGAAAATTCCAAAATGTGGTTTTGATATTTAGGAATAAAATGCAATATATTTTGAAATTTGTAATTACTTTCCTCTTGTATTGTGAATTTTATTAAAATACCTTGCACTTTTTTCCAATTTTTTTTTTTTGAGATTATAGGAGATAGTTTTTTCTGCTGTTGCAGGAAAAGTGTTAACCCAATAAATATAAAATGCAAAACCATGAATTAACAAATAGGATATGTGATTGAGTTATACAGGTTACCCTCATGTATATAATCAAATATGTGATGTTTTGAATATAATATATATATATATATATATATATATATATATATATATATAGGGGTTTGATTTTATCATGTTGCATGAGAATTGAATTCTCATGTTGTGACTCAATTGGTGGTGGACCCCACATTTATTAAAAAAAATTAAAAAAATTACACGCAAATCGAAGGGTCACAAACATGAGAATTCAATTCTCATGCAACATGAGAAAATGTTTTCATATATATATATATATATATCCTTTTTTTGCCATTGAACAGGCGCCTTTGCATACCCATTGTTTTGTCGTTTCTTTGATGAAATGTCACCACATAGAGCCATCGTGCCCAACATTTCTCCCTAATTCTCAGCCTTTGCTTGGGACCCACTTGCGGCGATTCTCCAATTAAGCTTAGGTTTACACTTCTGCCTCGTAAAGTTATTGTTACATTGACATACTTTACCTCATTGAGGGAAATCAACTCATTTCAACCACACAAACAATTTATTATTGTCGTCCATGGGAAATTGTAAACTTTGATTCCCATTTTTTACCAAAAGCATGCTAAAACACTAACCTATAACCTATATATATTTTGAAAATGGTTCGGACCAGAAAAACCCACTATGTTAGTGCTCCCACTTGCCAAACTCCCGACGGTCATATGGATATCCTTTATGAAGATTAAGTTCCTGGAGTTTAGGCTCCTCTACTTGAAGCCCTTGTTTTGTAGCTTGTCGCTCATATTGTTGTTGTTCCAACAGTCCTGGACAAAGCAACAAGGACAATGATTGACAACCTAAGGAGGGAAGGCAAAAAAAATTAAATATTATTATTTAAATAAGAAATTATGAAAACATGACATTTTGGAATCAATTTACGAATCTATAGCAACCAGTCATGCCCAAAATTAGCTGACTAATATCGCCCTAATTAGGCACATCTGGTGCTTGCTCGCACCTCACCTAGTCACGTCCCAACACCATTAACGCCTTGTGGGGGTTCGACCAATCCCCTTACATGCCCAATTTGGATGTGATTGGCCCAATTAAACCTCTATCCTCTCCAGAACTCTTCTTCGTCATAAACCCATACTTTCAGGGCTTGTTTGGAGTACCTAATAAGGAAGATAAAATATGATAACTTATCATATCCTACTTTTATCTCTTGTTTGGTGGGTCAATAGGATATGATTAGCTTATCCTATTGTCTCATTTTATCCTATCCAATACATGATTTCTTCTATGGGGGAGCTGGGTTAGGATTCAACAAGATAGGATACTAATATTGGATACCCAATATATCCTCACGCTACCTGTAACAGCCCCAAACCCTGTAGCAGATATTGTCCGCTTTGCCCCCCTTCCGGGACTCACGGTTTTACGTTCTGGGGTTACCCCTAAAAGGCCTCCACTAGGAAAGGTATTGTTGCGAACTCGGCAAGCATACCGATCGTTCCAAGTAATAAAAGTGATGAAGTAGAGTATCGTCTCCACAGGGATTGTAGACCAAGTACTATAATAACCAGTCCCCTTAAGTTGAATGGAAAAAGAGGGTAGCAATAATTGTTGGTTCAAAAACAAAAAGTAAATTAAAAAGTAAATTGCGTATTTTTTAGGGTTTTCTTAAGAAAGAGATGAAGAGAGAGATTGAATTATAAGAGATTGTGAAAAACAATTGTAAAAAGATTGCAGTAAGAGTACGAACACATGTCTGATCCCCACCTTGTAATCTGAATATAAATTTACAAATGAATTACTCTTTTGATCAAACGATTCACCATCTTTTATTTAATTGGTTAAGCCCTAATCCCTTAGTGATCTTAACCTTATTAACCCTATTAGAACCCTAATCCCTTAGTGATTCCTTTTCAGGTTAATCATGCAATTCGGTGAATCTTTCGCGTTTGCGGTTCATGTAGCCTATCCCTAGTGCGTACATGAACAGCTATTTTCCTCCTGTTCGGGTGTTAGGATCCCAATATCCCTATTGTGAATCCTAACCCTGGTGATCTGTTAGAATGATCAGATCTAAAAGATCAATGAAATGAAGAGCGAAGGGAAATAGATGCAAAAGGATAAACATATATAAATTAGATCCAAACTACAAGGGGTTCACATTCAGAGTTGTGACCCTTACCACAATACTAAGATCTAGCCAACCATATTCATGGCTGATCTCAAATAAAATTCAACAAGAAAGTAAATTACAAGAATGAACGAAGAACGGACGACGAACAGCCTCCTCTCTCTCCAATGACGGTCTCTTCTAGGTTTTGAATTCAATGTCCTTTTCAGATTCTGCAACTCCTTATTTATAAGACCCACATTTCATCTTTTATTCCACTTTTGCCCTTTGATAGTTCAGCTGTAGCTTTTAAACCCACGCTTGCAGCGTCAATCTCACGCTGTGAGCGTGGATGCCTCTGTAATCCCACGCTTGCAGCGTCAATCTCACGCTGTGAGCGTGGATGCCTCTGTAATCCCACGCTTGCAGCGTCAATCTCACGCTGTGAGCGTGGATGCCTCTGTAATCCCACGCTTGCAGCGTCAATCTCACGCTGTGAGCGTGGATCTTACTCTTTGCCAATCCTCATTTTCCTTCAGATTTGTTTGTTTTACCTGAAATTTGAGCATAAAATCAGTTAAACACTTTTGAAAGTGGAATTTAAGGATTATAACAAGATCCATTGCATTTTAGATGAGGAATAGTTCATTATTCTTCTCTTTTTGGCTTGAATTTACTTATGTGCTGACGGCACATCAGGTATCCACACCCATATATATGGCATGCTTCGTTCCCCTCTCCAACCGATGTGGGACTTTACATCCTCCCCCACTGGGAATACAGCGTCCCCGCTGTACACACCGGTCCAGGACCAGGCTCTGATACCATTTGTAACAGCCCCGATCCCTATAGCAGATATTGTCCGCTTTGCCCTCCTTCCGGGACTCACGGTTTTACGTTCTGGGGTTACCCCCAAAAGGCCTCCACTAGGAAAGGTTTTCACACCCATATATATGGCATGCTTTGTTCTCCTTTCCAACCGATGTGGGACATTACATCCTCCCCCACTGGGAATACAACGTCCCCGCTGTACACACCGGTCCAGGGCCAGGCTCTGATACCATTTGTAACAGCCCCAAACCCTGTAGCAGATATTGTCCGCTTTGCCCCCCTTCCGGGACTCACGGTTTTACGTTCTGGGGTTACCCCTAAAAGGCCTCCACCAGGAAAGGTATCCACACCCATATATATGGCATGCTTCGTTCCCCTCTCCAACCGATGTGGGACTTTACATCCTCCCCCACTGGGAATACAGCGTCCCGCTGTACACACCGGTCCAGGACCAGGCTCTGATACCATTTGTAACAGCCCCAAACCCTGTAGCAGATATTGTCCGCTTTGCCCCGGCCACCCAAAGGCCCGCCGGAACTCACGGTTTTACGTTTTGGGGTTACCCCCAAAAGGCCTCCAGTAGGAAAGGTTTCCACACCCATATATATGGCATGCTTTGTTCTCCTTTCCAACCGATGTGGGACATTACATCCTCCCCCACTGGGAATACAGCGTCCCCGCTGTACACACCGGTCCAGGACCAGGCTCTGATACCATTTGTAACAGCCTCAATCCCTATAGCAGATATTGTCCGCTTTGCCCCCTTCCGGGACTCACGGTTTTACGTTCTGGGGTTACCCCCAAAAGGCCTCCACTAGGAAAGGTATCCACACTCATATATATGGCATGCTTCGTTCCCCTCTCCAACCGATGTAGGACTTTACATCGATGTAATGTCCCACATCGGTTGGAAAGAAGAACAAAGCATGCCATATATATGGGTGTGGAAACCTTTCCTACTGGAGGCCTTTTGGGGTAACCCCTGAACGTAAAACCGTGAGTTCCGGCGGGCCTTTGGGTGGCCACGGCAAAGCGGAGAATATCTGCTACAGGGTTTGGGGCTGTTACAAATGGTATCAGAGCCTGGTCCTGGACCGGTGTGTACAGCGGGGACGCTGTATTCCCAGTGGGGGAGGATGTAAAATCCCACATCGGTTGGAAAGGAGAACAAAGCATGCCATATATATGGGTGTGGAAACCTTTCTTAGTGGAGGCCTTTTGGGTAACCCCAGAACGTAAAACCGTGAGTCCCGGAAGGGGGCAAAACGGACAATATCTGCTATAGGGATTGAGGCTGTTACAGTTGGTATCAGAGCCTGGTCCTGGACCGGTGTGTACAGCGGGGACGCTGTATTCCCAGTGGGGGAGGATGTAATGTCCCACATCGGTTGGAAAGGAGAACAAAGCATGCCATATATATGGGTGTGGAAACCTTTCCTACTGGAGGCCTTTTGGGGTAACCCCAGAACGTAAAACCGTGAGTCCCGGAAGGGGGCAGAGCGGACAATATCCGCTACAGGGTTTGGGGCTGTTACAGTTGGTATCAAAGCCTGGTCCTGGACCGGTGTGTACAGCAGGGACGCTATATTCCCAGTGGGGGAGGATGTAAAGTCCCACATCGGTTGGAGAGGGGAACGAAGCATGCCATATATATGGGTGTGGATACCTTTCCTAGTGGAGGCCTTTTGGGGGTAACCCCAGAACGTAAAACCGTGAGTCCCGGAAGGGGGGCAAAGCGGACAATATATGCTATAGGGATTGAGGCTGTTACACTACCCAATATATCCCCACCTACCCAGTATATTTGTATTTATTGCATTATATTTTTTCTTTCTCATTTCTCCTTCTACATAATCTTATCATATTGCTAATCAGGTGCTCATCAAACACAGGATATGATATACGCTTATCAGCCTCATATCATATCCTACCATTATCAGTCCCATATCATATCTCACTCTTATCCTATCTTGTCCAGCAAACGAGCTCTTAGATACATTATCACTTGCTTATTCATATTTTCTTTTGTGTTTTTTGTTTATATATTTAAAAATAAATTCACATTCTAATTATGTTTGAGTTGTTCTGTATTATAATGGTAGGAAATTAGAAGGTCGACGTGGTGTAGCTTTTGAAGGCGAGGAAAGACAAACATGTATTAATCGCAACTCAACAATTGACAAAATGCATTAGAAAATTTGTAAAAAATTATGTCTTGAAGGTAACCAATCTATCACTCCGGTCACGACAAGAGTATGGTCCAAAAGAACAATACATTAGTTTGCTAGTTGGGGATGATGAAAACATAGATATGGTAATGAAAGAATTCTTCAACCAGTCAATTAAATATTTCTTAGAGTTGTACATAGATATTGCCAGAGCATAGGATATTGTTCTACCCATGAGGTAAGTTGTTTTTAATTCTCCACATAATGCATCATCACATGTTTCTAGTTGTTAACATGTATAAAGAAGATGAAAATGATCATATTTGGGTTATGAATGAGATGACGATGATGATGAAAATATCGCAATGGAATATCGTCTTTTTGCCAAGGATGCTAGTGCTTCAGACAACGATGATGATTGTGGTATGTCATGACTTAAATCCAAAATATATCATGATTTAGGGGAATCTCAATTCTCGGAGCACCATGACAGGGGCTCGACTGAATTACCATAACATTCTAAAGGTATGTTAGTTGGCAATCCCAGGATAGTCACCACGTCTTGCAATGTAATGGTCATCTCGCCCTGCAACACGTGGAAAGTATGTGTCTGGTCTCCACTTTTCAACCAGAGCACTAATAAGGGCAACATCAATCTAAAAAACATAAGACAATTATCAATTTATAGGTTCAAATACACTAATTTATAATGACTATATTTCAACACAAAATATATAACAAAATTCATAAATCATACCTGCATATGTCCACATGCGGACAACATGTATGAATCGAGCCTTAATTAGGTATTGTGCGACCAGGTCTTCAATATCGTTGGGTTGTGGTCCCCCAGTTAATGTACCTCCTGACGAATCTTCAGCATTCTATGGGTTTTCTCATTCCACACAGCCTGTGAAATGTGGGTGCGTTGTCTGTGCCTCATGAGCACACCCTTTATGTGTGGTCCAGGAAAAACATGTGTGGTGGGATCGATTGGCTCAGGCTCAGGCGCAGACCGAGGAGACTCGTATGAATAAGACTCAACCATAATAATATAGTACAAATTTTAAAAATATATTATCATAATTTATTTAATTTCAAATAATTTACATGTCTAATACATTAATTAAATTATTTATTATTTTTAATGCAAAATTAGTAAGCATAATAAAATTCGCTATGTATGTCCTAAGTCACTAATCATAACTTAGGTCATTAACCATGTTCCAAGCTACCACGCATATTATAAGTCACTAACCATGTTCCAAGCTTCCACGCATATTATATGTCACTAACCACATCACTAAAGTATTTCCTACGTCACTATTAATAAAATAAGTCACTAACAATTTCTCAGGTCACTAACAATTTTCCAGGTCACTATTATAACATTTTTATTGATGTAATTTTAAAATATATAAAATAGATATTAAGACTTATTTAACTGACAGAATTTCGTTGCACAAAAAATTCAAATAGAACTCAAAGAGAATTCTAGAGAGAAGTCAGAGGAAAATCTTATTGATGAAATAGAGAGATAGAGTGAATTGAAAAAAGTGAAACGAGTATGTATAAGAATGCATGGGGCGCAACCAAGCACAGATGCACCTAATTGGTGCACAACTAGTAACGTTAATTTTGAATGTAATTGGTCGTTATAAATCCGTTAATTGACTTCAAAATATTAAGGTCTCAGAATTTATTATTTAAATAATAATAATTTTTTTTTGACAAGAGGGAAGTTTAGTATCTCCGGCAGTTGGCCTTGCAAAACCAGCCAAAGGTGCCCCTTCCGAGGCTCAAGTTCGTGTGGATCTAGTACGAGCCCCTAGCCATTAAGTTTTGCCTGTGCAATAGCTTGCTGCTTGTCAAGTTCAACAACTTCCTCCACCGATCGTCATATCACAGCACGCTGGAAGCCATCCTTCAGTGTTCGAGCAGCCTAGTTACCATATCACCAACCTGACCTCATATCAATTATCAAGCACCACCACAAATCATACGAAAATAACGATATAACATTGGGATTAGAGAATATAGGAAGAAGGGAGAGAGAGAGAGAGAGGGAGAAATCAGATGAACATTTTCTATCTTTCATTCGCGTCCAGGGCAAGCTAAATACTAACAGGAATTTGGGTTACAAAATTAGATAACAAAGAGATTAAACTAAAATTGCGCAACAGAAGAAGAATCACGCTAAGGTTTATTAATAAACAGATTAAGCTTATGAACCCAATAAACAGATTAAGCTTTACGAAGGACTGAATTTCAACATTTCATAATGAGGCCCAATTGCTGATTAGGACGCTTAGTAGTCACGCAAATATAATAAAATAATGAGAGTAATTATATTTATTATCATTTTAATCTTCTTACTCTTACTAATTATTATCTTGTTGGATCATTTTGAATTGGATGGTTAAAAAATAGGATAAATTAATTATCGTCAATTTCAAATTGACCCAACAATAATCAATCAAGTAGTAAGAATAATAAGATTAAAATAATAGTAAGTATAATCTTATATATATATATATATATATATATATATATATATATATATATATATATATATATAAGAGTTAACTTTTTCTGCAGTTACTGTAAATAAGTTATCTGCAGGAAGGCTAATACGACGTCGTTTTGAGGCGGAAATCATTGTGTTTTTCTAATTTTAATTTATTGTAAGGTTATAATAATAGTCTTTATATTTATAATTTTTTAAAATTTCAATAACAAAATCACGTCATTTTGAAAATAAATGTAGATAATTTATTTAACTGCAGAAACATTTTTCCCTATATATAATTCTTATCTTTCAGAGTAAATTAACTTCAATACAACAATCGTAGTAAGCTTTAAAAAAAATGCCTTATAACTGGCCTATAGAACTTAGATTCATTTGATGGTCGTAAATAACCTCTGGTCTCCTTCTGCAAGTGCAAGTAAAGTATAAACGAAAAATGTTTATTTTTTTAAATGACATAACTTATATCATTTCACTCTCACAAAGAAGTGGGACTCACACCTTTTTTTTTTTGTCAACTCTCTCTCCTCCTTTATCTATCTCTTAAAATGACACAACTTTACCTCCTTTAAAATGATACACACTTTACCCAAAGTATAAACTATAAACAATCAAAAGAAGTGACCATTCCCCTGACATCATGATGCCTTGAAATAAATTTATTTTTATTCAAGAAAAAAGAAGAAGCAAAAATAAAGCCCCAATGATCAGAGGTCATTTCATAATATGTTCATGCTTGAATGCAATGAAAATCATATCGGTGAACATTTAGGTAGAGTATTTACATTATTACATCCATATTCCATCAACACATTTGAAAACAATGACAAAGTGTGCAGCATGATGTTTCTATTTTTACTTTTAGCAAGACACCTTAGGCACTCCTATATGGCCAATATTTGCATCATAAGCATTTGAGGAAACTGTACCAAATTCACTTTTATCTTCATCAAAAAAATCCTCCCGAGCATTGTCAGCCAACAGAAGGGCAACCAACCAAAAGAGGGATGAATTAAAGGATAAAAAGGCACCACCTCCAAAGAGACCAGTTTTAGCTGTAGGGCAAGCATAGTTGACATCATGATGAACATTACGAGTAAGGTGAATCTGTTCAGTGATTGTTGGCCATAACAACATAGTTGCAGCTAGTCCAGTTGAAAACCTAAGTAAAATATACCATCACACGATGAAAAATTCATTCAGCGGAAAGGAGAAGATAAAAATGAGAAAATCAAAGTTGTTATGCACCTCACAAAGGCCCATATTTTAGAAGGACCAATAAAAGGCAACACAAAAGGAAGAGGAATCTCCCATCAACGACAATCTTATCCAGACAGCTAATTAGTTGGACTTGGGTCCCCAATATTCCTAAGGGGCCCAAAAGTACACTCCTTCAGGTAACCCATCTATAAATAAGGGGTTAAACCAATAAGGTATACACTCTCTAAATTCTCTCTCTTAGCTTGTCATTGTGCACACACCCCACACTTTGACTATGTCGATTATTATTGTGCACAATGATCAGCCTACCCTCAAGGATATCTCATTCATAGATACCTGAGAGAGGACACCTAGGTCCTACATAAAATATGGCCGCTGGACACATCTTTGAGACAGAAGAAAAGCACATAATAGATTATGTATACAATGATGCCATTATGGTCCAAAGTACAGTCAATCGAATACAAGCCCCATAATCTTTTAAAACTAACAGTGTAGCAGTAACAAACGTGAGTTTTACATTTGCATTGACCAATACCCACCCATTTTTAAAACACAATTAATTTGGATGGTAAATTCAACAGATCTTGAAAAATCGAAGTGGGAAGAATAACAAGAGATCCATTATATATATGACACCATAGAAGAATCATGTTACATTACTACTAAAAGTGCTTGTGTACATATAAATGTAATAGCTACAACATTTTCAAAGAGGAAAATGGTATCCAAAATTATAATCTTAAAGAATACTACAAGAATTCACTCCTAACTAAGGTAATCAGGATATATCTTTTATTTCTATGAACAAGGAAAAATAATGTGAAAAATATAAAATTGTTCGAAAAATTTAATCATAAGAATTGGAAAAAGACAAATAAATAAGGAAACACTACTTACAATGCAATATTGAAGAATACCATGAAACTAGTGCTTTTGAACAGAACCCCTTGTGGAACAGACCTTCCTTCATAAGGATAAAATAGAGAAAATAATCCAGCCACGGTGGATGCAATGAGAAATGCTGCAGAAAGATACCCCAATGCTACTGTTGGATCAGCTGGGAACTCGCAGGTGACACCATTCTTGTCGGTTACTGGCGTTCCATAAGCAGGCTGTAATTATATATATAAAGAGTATAACACATAGTTAGAATTTCTTTTGCGTATTGAATCAGGACTTAGTCACACTTAAATTTTTTTATCCTTAACAAAATTTAATTTGATCAGAATTGAACTCAAGTTTTTTCTTGATTCTACTCGGCCTGTGTCGTCAATATTTGCGGACCCATAAAATTATATTAAGGGGATGAAAATTATAGAATTTTAAATAAAATATAAGTATATTAAATTGACAAATTTAACATAGATTATTTCATTGTCATATGCCATGTCAACGATGAAAAGTAAGAGAATCACAATCTTAGACCAAAAAACATATACAACGATCTCAAGAGATGCATCTATTAAATAATTTTAATAACAAATATATCCACATAACTAAAATAAATCCAAAAATATGGGGAAGCAAGTGGAACCCAAATTAGGCAAGCACCTAAAACTAACATCATAAAGTTCCATAATGCTCATATCACTACAGATCCATCTATTTCAATTATCAAGCACCATAAAGCTAAACAAATAAATTTCAAAAATTATTGCAAACTACAAGTATTTTATACCCATTTTTTTCTTTCACTTTCTTTTGGTTTTTGAGCATTCGAACAACATGAAACTACAAAAAGATCAAAACTTTACAAAGAAAAAGTGAAAATACTCCCAACAGGAAAATGGGTATCAAGTTTCTTTTTCATGCTAACAGATTTTGGTATCAAATGAAGCAAAAGAAGGAGACTCAGAAAATAAAATTGAAAGTTTTGAACAAAATCATTGTACCGATCATCAACAAGATGAAATCAATGCAACTCATTTCAGATCCAAATGACACACAATGCTAGTTTTGTTAAAGTAACCCACCAGTTATGAAAAATAAAACATATTATATATTTTTTTTGGGATGTAAATATTTTTTTCAGATTTTAGAAGAGAGGCAGCCACCCATGCACACCCCAGGTAGGTCGGCCCTTGCTCGTCAAGTGAGATACAACCGTAGTTAGAATTTTAGATCTATAATATACTGTTGCAAAAGAAAGATCCTCCGATTTTCTGTCATAGAATCTCCAATAACATATTGCCATCTAATAAGAAACACACCCAATAAGGACCAGTCAAATTCAACTTGTTTGAGAAGGTGGAAGTAGTGGAACAGAGAAAGTCAAAAGTTGAGAAACTACTTGCACATAATAAAGGTATATAAAGATGATACTGTAAAAAATTTAGATCTAGCGTCCAAATAAGTTATTATTTTCCTAGACCCTTATTTTTCCCTTCGCTAGCATGAGAAAAAAGTTCATATTTCATAGTTCAAGCAACAATCTTGAAACATATATATTCATATATATCATCATTTATAGTATGGACTAATTGTCATAGGGTGCATATTTCATCAAACACTAATAATCCATTTTATTAAAGAAAAAGGGTTTGTTTGGATGATTACCTTCTTGTTTTCAGCGACAACAGCCAATATAAAAGACAAGATACCAAAACAAGAAACAATCACAGCCATTTGTTTCACAGTGAGACTCATAGTGTCCTGCAAGAGGAGAAACGAACCAAAACAATTAAGTGTAAAAACCAAACTGAATACAAAGAGCAAAAGAAGAATAAAATTACGTGCCTGATGTGATGAGATAAGTGTAGAGCAAGAAGAGAAAAAGATTACTGAATTTGATTCAAGAAAATGGATTATGTGATATAGGAGGAGCGAGAAACCCCATTAAGTTATACCTTGTTTGGCCGGCAGCGACAACTGAAAATTAGTCAACATCCCTAAAGTCTACTCAATCACAAAAGTGTACTACAATCTCCGTTGGCAACGCCGGAATATTATCAATGTCTAAATTGAGTAAATTCTACTCAATATCAAAAGTCTACATGCTGTTTCACACTTGTTCTTTTGAAGGAATATAGAGAAGACTTTTTTTTTTTTACTTATGCGATTTTCAATATAACTGACAATTAATTTGAAATACTTTATTTGCTAATGTTGAAATTTGAAGGATGAACCACTCAAATTATTAAATTTAAAATTCCATCTAAAATTTTCATTTCATCTTTTAAATTCTTAAAGTCCAAAATAAATTGTCACTGAAATGAACTGAAATATAAAAAAAAAAGTGTGTAATTTTTCATTGTGAGTGAAATGTGTAACACCCCGTGTTAACCCGGTTTGTTAACATACTATTGTATTAAGCCACGTTTAATTAAAAATTTATGGAATATTTTTATTTTCAATTATGACGTCATTATCATTACCAAGTTGAATAACTTAATTCATTTTCATAAAATAACGCTAGTATGTAAATTGCAAGACAACTAACTGAATACATCATATATAAATATAAAGTGAGTATCTAAGTCGCAGTACTACAACACATAGGCTGGACCAAAATCCTGATACATTATTACAACTTTAAATAAGCAAGACATAATCAAGTGTATGTGGCATGAGCAAACCCCATGCTCACCAAATAAGGCCATAAATACTTAACAACAGTCTCAACTCAAATATCATAAGAATAACAGAAAACATAAACAGCGGTCAATATCCAGTTATGTTAGCATATACAACAATACTCTGGCCTACTGCCACCCGAGGTCTCAATTCCAAGGTTGCCTGAACCTGAAATAAGCGTTCCCAAACGTGGGGTGCGATCTCTAAACAAGAAATCTCAGTAAGACAAGGGGTCCTCAAGGATCTTCCACCCCAAGCTCACTTACATGTGCAATATAAGTTCTAAAAGCAGTAATTCCGAGTATAAGTTCCAAAAGCATGCAGTGCAACAGATATCCATGTCATATGAGTTATCACTATTCTATTGGCCAGAGAAAATGCAGGAATACGTTTATTACCCACATAGTAGTACAAGGAACATCGCTTGCACCTCACCCACAGCCTCACCATGTTGTATGAGTCACATACTCAGGCTTACCGTATAGGTGGACCCACATGCATATCATAAAAGCACATTGCATATAAAAGCTCAACCACATTTCCAAAACATCAAAAGCATGTAACACAGCATGCATAAATCACATCCCCATAGGACATGGTGGAACCACAACATGGCTAAACCGAGGACACGAAAGCTTATCTTGCAAGCAATCAATCCAAGCCAAGAGTCCAAACAGCTCAAGTCCAACACAGCAGATCACAATCTGATTTAGGACCATCAATCGTATCAATACTCAAAGCTCATAATCATTAGCATAAAGACTACGTTTTTCCCCTTTTACGTTTTACGTCTTAAGGCTTCCCACAAAGCCATAAGCCCTTAACCCCTTAGGTTCTGACTTAGATAATTTATTCCAG
The DNA here is from genome assembly GCA_032173675.1 of Gastrolobium villosum. NCBI lineage: Eukaryota > Viridiplantae > Streptophyta > Magnoliopsida > Fabales > Fabaceae > Gastrolobium > Gastrolobium villosum. The sequence goes on from JAVKPL010016175.1 coordinate 18,219, forward strand.
ATGTACCACTTCATTAACTAGGGTCCATAAACCCATAGATCAGTTCTGTATGAACAGTACCTCACTGTTCATCGAAATCCCAGAATATCTGGATATATGTCGGGGGCATATCCGGATATCGATATCCGGATATTTCTCGATCACATATCCGGATATCTCATGACAGAATGCAGTTTATGCATTTCGTGAAAACATCCCCCAAAGGTTCAATTTTTAACACTTATATACGTCCAATGATCCATTTTTAAGCATATACAAGTTCACTTTTGTGTTGGTTACTTCATTTTAACCTTTAGCATGCAAAGACATCATCTTTAAGCCATTAAGACTCATGATTAGGTGAGGGGACTTACCAAGGCTCACAAACAGAACCAAGGTTGCTCTTGGAACTCCCAACCAGTTCTCAAATCTGACCACACCCACAGTGCACGAAAATGACACAAAAACTATGACCTTTCTTCACAAGGAAGGCTCCTTGAAGCTCTAACAACCAAGGAAGAGACTCACACCCTCACACAAGGCAACTCAGCCCACAAACACACTCCAAACAGAGGCAAAAACTCAGAATAAGTCCTCCCAAATGATCACCCTCACTCATACCAAGTGTTTAAATGACCAACTCTCTTATAAAAATGTTGCCTTGGAGGATTATGGTGAAGGAGAGGCAATGGAACAGTGATGAAGAAGAGATGCAGCTGCTCACACACTCAAAACCCACGAAAATGGCTGAGTATCAGCCTAGGGTTGAGTGCCAAAGGCTATTTATAGCCGGTTCCATTTTAATCGCACTGTGTTAGCACTAATAGCTACGCAAATATTTTAATCCCAAACTTTGGAATCTTAACCTACTCATTTTTTTAAGTTTTTCCTATTTTTATTTTATTTTTTGGAGCAACTTTCCGGTACGCGTTTTTCTATAGCCAGTATCAGTTCTGGCACCAGTTCTCATTATTTTGACTTAAAACTCATTTTACAAGTCCTACATATTATTCTGGTAATTATCATGCACTTATTATAATTTTCCGGGATACTTCACTGGTACGCATTTATACCGGGTAGCAAAACTGGTATCTACGTTTTTAGCCCGAAAAGCGACTTTTAGCATTATTATTAAAGCATCATAATAATTATTAGGGTAAATTATGAAATTATTTCATAATTATCATATTTATTTAATTAATCTCCTTAATTAGCGGTGTGGGTTCTTACAAAATACAATGTAACTTAACCATATCTTAAGATAGGAGACTATAGAGCTTGATTGAATTCCCTTCTGCATAACTGTTTTTGATTTTTAAAAACAATAAAACAAAAAAAGTTTGTTTGGAAAAGGTGTTTTTTTGTTTTCTTTTTTCAAAATAGCTTCCGTGTTTTTGTTTTAAAAACCAAAACAACTGAGGGATGTTTTCAAAAGCTTATTTCTTGTTTTTACGGTGACATTTTTGTAAATACAAGGATTCATTAATGGCACTTTTGTAATTAAATCGAATTTTATTTTAATTTTAAATTACTTTGCGGTGGCAATCTTGTAAATATGAAGATTCATTAATGGAATTTTTGTAAATAACTACAATTTCTTTATAACTTTAAAATTAACTATATTCAAACAAGTTTTATTGTTTTCTTACTCTCAAAATCAGTTTTCAAAATTTATCATCAAAAGATTCAAAACCGATTTTAAAAACGAAAACACATTCAAACACACCATATAATTTATCTTTTTTAACACATTAATTTATTATTTATTTTCATATATATTAACTCTACTAAAAAAAATGATTATTTAATGAAGGTAATATGAGATTTCGCTCAATGATAGAAAATATATTTAAAATGTGCCCAAAATATCTTAAGAAAATTTTTAAAAATATTTGTGACAGTGTGGGCAGGGTGACAATATGCCTTCCCTAAAATGTGTTTGCATGAGATTAGTTTTATATTCGACTCAAAAAGTTAAAATTTGTGGTGATACCTGATAAATAGACTCGTCTCAAAGAGATAATTAAGATCGGTATAAAAAAAATGTCCAATGTGCATGTCGTTACAATGTATTTAAATTTGTTTTCTATAATTTTTTATATATTATAGGAATAAAAAATTCTTAAAGTAATTAAATGAAATATATATATTTTTCATTTAATTTAAGTGTATCATTATATTAATCTAATAAAATGTAAACATAATTGTAGATTTAATTCCTTACATTAAAAATAATTCCATTTTTAAGAAATAATTAATGATTAATAATTTCATAATTAATGTGATGTGAATAAACAATTAATTTATTTTAATAATTGATTAGCATTGTATATTACTTTAGGAATAAAGTAATTCCGTCCGTCTTTGAGTAATAATTCGGGTCACAATCACACTACAATGGCTTAGATTAAACAAATAATTTAAATCACAAGTTATGTGCTTTAACATTAACAGATCGTGCCTTAAAATTTTAAGGGTTTGGTATTTATCTTTTAAAAAGATATAGAATTATGTTATTTTAAATGACACAAGCAATCAAAATTATAGAAGGAGAAAATATGTGTTTTTCTAATTTAATTTTTAAATAAAAAATATGAATTTGTACATAATTTTATATTATTTAAAAGGATAAATATTTCTCTTAAATTTCAATGTTAACAAATTACTATTTAAATTCTAAACATCTAACAAATTACTATTCTTAGAATTAAAATTTATTAAAAGTTTCATAGCAAAAGTATGTAAATTATAATTTTAAAATATTGCAAGCTTTATGACCCAAAACGGTACATCTTACCGACTGGGATTCAGAAACACCCTCTACAAATTTTTAAAAAATTGCAGAAGACCTCATCCTTAAAAAATGATTAACTTTGTAAAGATAAAAAATATTTTAATAGTTTTGTTAATATGTAGCTTGACACGTGTTAATGAAATAAAAAAATTTGAATAAAATTATAAATATTTGATGTTTTTAAAATTTAAAAAAACATTAAATCTTTTTTAAGTAATTAATACATATTAATATATTTTTTAACCAATGTTCTTAGCCACGCAATTACAACACCCTTTAAGGTTTAAAGTATATTTCGAAACTAATTCATTATTTTTTATTATTTTAATCTCTTAACTCTCTCACACACATCCAAATAATGCCCAATTATGTTAGGGAAAATATTTTCTCATATTGCATGAGAATTCAATTCTCATGTTGTGACCCGTTCGATTTGCGTGCAATTTTTTATTTTTTAATAAATGTGAGACCCACCATTAGTTAAGTCACAACATCAGAATTGAATTCTCATGCAACATGGGAAAATCAAATCCTATTATGTTATTATCGACAAAAACTTGAATTATATATTTTATTTTTTAATAACAACTAACTCACTTGAAATATAAATATACACGTGATAAATACAATAAGGAAGAATGGGGCGATCTCATGTTTACATTGTTTTTTTTTTTAATTTAAATATAAATTAAGATAAGAAGTTTTATGAACTTGACAGGGGCAATCGCTTCTCCTAATCCCTCCATAATTTTACCATTGGTAGAGAACTTCAAAAAAGAAGAATAAAATAGACAACACTTATAAGAACACCGGATAAAAAGAAGGATGGTATCTCAAAAGAGTCAAAACCAATAGAGGGATATTATGTTTAATTTGGTAATAAAAATTCTTTTTTATTATGTATTGATGTATTAAGAAGTCTCCATAGCAAGAAGTAACACATTTTATTTCGTGTTTGTACTATCTACCGATGTGATGTAGTTTAAAGCATTATGTGAATTTTGATAATTTTATCAAGGTTAGCCGATGACTCGTCGTGGATAATTGTGTTATTATTTGGTCAAATGCATAGTGTACAAGTGTCTTGATTAATTGTTATACTTTGTTGAAAGCGAATTTGTAATATTTTTTTTGATCAAATGATATTGTTTGTTATGTGACAATTTGCACACCATGTACAGTGTAATTGATTGCATTAGTTAAGTATAATATTTAAAAATAACATTGATTTGACAATTTATTTTTAATCGCAATTATTAAAAAATTTCCCTCTCAAATCACTGAGGAAAGAAGTATGTAACAAAAACATATTAAGAAAATTTTAAGAAAACATTATAATCTATGATGCATTATATAAAAATATATGTGAACTGAAAATATAAATACATCACCAGTATTTATCTCATATAGGAACAGCTCATATTTTTTTTAAAAAATATTTTTAGATTTCCCTTGAAAAATATAAAAAATTATTTTTGAATAAATTAATCTAAACACATAATTATTTGGGACTTTGACCATTTTGCCACTGTTCATCATACTATTTACCAAAATGCCACGCGAACAGTAAAAATTACCAAAGTGCCACGCTGGGTAATTCGCTGCAGCCTGTAGCGAATTACCCCTGATGACGTGTCGTCTCCCCAGTGTCACTAGAGCAGCTAACTGTGCAGCCTTTTTGACCACGTAATTCGCTACACTGTGTAGCGAATTACGTGGACCAGTGCGGAGATGACACGTGGCGTTGAGGTGACAATCCGGACAGGCCTTTTGAACACGTAATTCGCTACACTGTGTAGCGAATTACGTGGACCAGTGAGAGACTGACACGTGGCGTTGAGGTGACAATCCGGACAGGCCTTTTGACCACGTAATTCGCTACACTGTGTAGCGAATTACGTGGACCAGTGCGGAGATGACACGTGGCGTTGAGGTGACAATCCGGACAGGCCTTTTGACCACGTAATTCGCTACACTGTGTAGCGAATTACGTGGTCCAGTGAGAGACTGACACGTGGCGTTGAGGTGACAATCCGGACAGGCCTTTTGACCACGTAATTCGCTACACTGTGTAGCGAATTACGTGGACCAGTGAGCGACTGACACGTGGCGTTGAGGTGACAATCCGGACAGGCCTTTTGACCACGTAATTCGCTACACTGTGTAGCGAATTACGTGGTCCACTGGGGAGACGACACGTCAGCAGGGGTAATTCGCTACAGGCTGCAGCGAATTACCCAGCGTGGCACTTTGGTAATTTTTACTGTTCGCGTGGCATTTTGGTAAATAGTATGATGAACAGTGGCAAAATGGTCAAAGTCCCTAATTATTTTCTTCCTCTCTACCACAATTGCATTGGTTTCGCAAACTATAAACCTGTCTTCTGGCTTTATTTTTTAATTTGCACGAAAGGATAGTAATTTTGTTTCCAAGTCATTTTCATCATAGTGTCTCATTCTTGCATACATTTAGAAATTTCTTTTGCATAGTTATTTAGAGAGTTGGGAGTGGCAGAGCCAGCTAAAAAATTTAGATGGTGCCAAATTAAATTATTAAAATATCTATGATAATTACACAATTTTATTAGAAAAAAAATTACTATGAATTTTAGAATAATTATCTAAATTATATATTAAATAATATCACATAATATTGAAAATTCAAATGAACAATTGTCAATAGTTATATATCAAAGCAAATATATAAAAAAATACTAACATTTTCGATAAGCATTTCAACCATAAGAATTTTACTTTCCTACAATAACATAATAAATTGATTATTTGTTTGTATTTAGATAGTTTGTTGTCACTTTGTATTGAGTATTTAATTTTCAAGTAATGCCAAATCATAATTTTAACCTTAATTAATTATAATGATTATATAATTTATATAATAAATAATATTTTTTAGAACAAAGAAGCGCACCTGCCGGCATGAACTTGACTAAGCTACTGAGAGCTAGTCGATCCAAGCAGTTCAACCTAACTTAAAAGTAGAAAAGATAAAAAGGATTAGCAATACGGAACTTTATGAACTACGTCTCAATTAAAGTGAATCAGTTACATTTTTAATTGGCTCGATCAAATTTAATCAACTAAATCATTTTGGACAGCATTTTGTACATGATCATTTATTGACGAATCGTTTTAGAAAAAAGAATATGAAAACAAATTTTGGAGAACTTTTATGATTTGTTTTGCGGCAAGTGTTATATAATTATTATTTCTTATTATTAAATTTTAATCGTTGATTTTCGTCAATTTAATAGTTATAATTTAATGAAAATTAATAATTAATTAATAAATATTACCAATAAATCATAACCGTTTGATGAAAATTAAAAATTAAAAATTAATAATAAAAAATAGTAAAAAAAGAAATAATAAATATAATTTCCCTTATTTTACAATTACTCGAATATATGTGGCCAAAACATAAATAACATAACCGACTATGCACAAAAATATCAAAAGTTATGATTTCAAGTTAAAAAAAATAAAAGAAAACATTAGTGCAATTTTGACCGATAGGTGCACCTAAAAGGCTCAAGACGGAAGGTAATAAAGGCAACATTTATAGCACTCTGAGTCATCCATCACTGGTTTTGCTGGAAAGTGAAAAGCTAAAATCCCATCCTATCAATCTATCATCATGTTTGGATTAGAACAACAACACAGACATTTTGTTTTATATTTTTTTTTGATAACATTATATTTCTATTTTGGGTTTCAATTTTCTAGTGTAGTAGACTATGTTACATTATGGATACGAGATACAACATATAATTCTAAAAAATGACATATTTGAACATGTTAAGACACATTTTGATATTAAATAATATTTTTAATATATATATATATAATTTATATTTAATACATATAACAGTTCATAATAAGTCATATAACCAATTAAATATTCAAATTTCATAACATAAATATAAAATAAAATTAATTTTTGATATATTGTTAATTTTTCATTTTTAGAGTTTCAAAAATCATGTGTCGATTCTCTCTAGGTAGTAGAAGAATTTTTTTTCACATTACAGATATATCTTATGTGGGGTTCATATATATTATAAAAACAAAAAATAAAAAAAACATTATAAGAATATCGAAGGGCCTTAATAATAGATTTTCCTACTATTAAAACATATTTTTCCTTTTATTTTTTATGAATAGAATTAGGACAATCAGAGTTAGGCAATAAAGAGCAAACAACTGCCTTAACATTAAGGTTAAGGTCACGGGTCACCTAGACTTATCTACCTTCTGAATACTGTCTAGCTTTCTATCTTCAAGACTCTTCTCTTAGGGGCTGTTTGGTATAAAGGAATATGTTGGATGTCCTGGAAAATGAAAGTGGGAATATTTTGTTTCCACGTTTGGTAGAAGAAAATCGAAATTTTTTCCCAGGTATCGTTTATTCCCCGGCACCCAATTAACACTAGCTTCAATGGATTATGATTCCCATTTGATGGGTGGGTATTATGAGTTCCCGTGATTAATTTTGCAGACGTTGATTTTGGCAGACAAAATTACCCTCGAACCCTAGCATATCATTTGTGCAAAAAATGGATTTGTGGTGAAAACAGATGAGGCTCTCCAGCGAAAGTTGAACGGAGAACCATCTGTGGTTGACAACATCTGAAACCATCTCTCCACCGTGCTGCACCACCGTGTCCGACCGAAACCCTTTGAATCTCGCATCAGTCCAGGCTCGCAGTTACTGCATATTTTGAACTTGTTCTTTGAACGGTGAGTTGTCCTGTAAGCATCAGCTCATCACAATGGGTGGTAGGTCGTATACATTTTTTAGTAAATGTTTATATGATTGGCGTTTGTAAATGAACGTACTACGGCTGTGTTGGTATCCTTGAGGTATGTGTCTTTGTTCATCCCGTGAAGGTAAAAAAATTTGTTTTTGTCATCTACGATTCATTCTCCCTCATTTGTTACTCCGACCAACAAATTTACGAGGCATGTAATGTCAAACCCTACCATGTTCATCACTTCGCCAAAGCCTGCATGTTCATCTTGAGAGTTTATTTTCCTATTTTCCCCCTTGATACATAGATCGGTATCATGAATCGTGAGGGTTTATTTTGCATATTTGAACTTTGATTTATGTTGTCAGTGGCAAAATATGCACACTGCATGTTGATGGTGTGGCCCAAAGCCTAGGTTCTGTGTGAAAGAAATTTTGTACATTCTTTGTTTTTATATTTGTATCCACTAAATACACAGTGCTAAGGAAGTCTATTGGTTTGATGACACAAAGCCTAGGTTCTGTGTGAAAGAAATTTTGTTTATTTTCTTGCTTCATCTTTAGTTTTGCTTTTCAACTTGGCTTTAAAGCCATTTATTATGACAATGCAACCTTGGAATTGGACCATGGAGAATATAGTCTGACCCTGTTGTTGTGCTATGTAGTTCCACACACTGTTGATACATGCGAATCTGCCAAATCTACGAAGCTAAGTCTTGCTCCGCAACTGTGACAAATACACATTTGGGCTGAAGTTTGAGGTAGAGATTTTTTGTTTTGCATGATCCCATTTTTTGATTGTATATATCCTTTTATTTTCAGCAACTTCACTTTGGTTTAGGATTTTTGTTGGATGAGCGTGTGGTCTAATGTCATGGTTGAAATGTTGGTCAAGAAATTTTTGTTGTTTTTTTCTGTTTGTTGAGCTGTCAGCAAGGTGTCCTTTTTGTCGGTTGAACTGTTAACCTATTTGTCGGTTTCGGCATGGTCACTATTAAATTGGGTTTTAAGAAATTTGAATGTCCAATATAAAGGGCAAAGTACAAAACTCCCCAACTTTGCATCTGTGATTTTGATGGGTATATTCAGTTGATATGAAGTTTAATGTTGGATGTCACTTGAATCATGATGGTTTCATGGAGCATGTGATTGATTGATATTATGTGGATGGCTTTTAGGTTGATCAAATATTTGTATTTGGTGTTGCATATGCACTGCCATATGGTACTATATTTGTTTTGTAGAGGGGTAAATGTATTTGACTACGCCTTATCCATTCTAAAGACATATCAATGTAACCCTTTACTTATGACATTGAATCATACACTAATACTCTTTCTTCTGTCAATGCAGAATCCTAGATTCGTCACTAGATTAGTGTGTTCGGGTTTCACAAATATGCTAGGTCCTTTTGTGATATGATATTTAAGAGTTGAAAAATATTAAAAAAAGATTGAGTGTCAATTATGAATAGAAGGAAAAAGAAACTATTAGTTATATTCTTGTGCTATATGGACTGTTTGAATCAACTTACCTCGATATTAATTAGTATGTGTGCTCTATTATTAGCTGAAATGGAAAAAAGGAAACGTAGTAGGAACAGAGTTACATGGGATTGTTATAGAAGGGCGACGCTAAGGAAATTAAGTGTCCACCGAATAATTTACATGAGTGACACAGCTTGTATTGAGAATACCAGGATGGATAGGAATAGTTTTTATAAATTGTGTGACTTACTGAGGACAGTTGGGAGGCTTGAACCAACTAAGCACATGTGTGTAGAAGAGCTTGTTGCAATTTTTTTGCACATTTTGGCTCATGATGTCAAGAATAGGATAATTAAAAGACAATTCATTCGGTCCGGTGAAACCATAAGTAGACAGTTCGCTAAGGTTTTGGAGGCTGTGTTACGATGTCATTGCGTTTTACTCAAAAAAGCTGAGCCTATCCCAGAAAATTCAACTGACGAGAGGTGGAAATGGTTCAAGGTACTATCTTAGTGTGTATTTAAGTTTACAATGATTCTAATGATAATCGATGCTTGTCATATCTTTTACATGAGTAATACTTTTTTTTTTGTTATTATAGAATTGTTTAGGTGCATTGGATGGGACACACATCAAAGTAAATCCCCTACAAGCTGATAAGGCTAGATATCGGAGTAGGAAGGGTGAAATAGCCACAAACGTCCTAGGAGTTTGTTCTCAAGATTGTCAATTCATTTATGTATTGCCTGGATGGGAGGGTTCAGCCGCAGACTCAAGGGTACTTAGGGATGCCATCTCTCGTCGGAATGGATTAAGGGTGCCAAAAGGTAATGAAAGCCCATGATTTGTTACCGTTTTACATATAGTTTGACATACATTTGTTACGAATTAATTTAAAACTTGCTTAACGTATTTTATTTGCAGGATACTATTATTTGTGTGATGCTGGCTACATGAACGGGGAAGGATTTCTGGCACCATATAGAGGGACAAGATATCATCTTAATGAGTGGCGACATGGGTCACAACCAACATTTGCACAAGAGTTTTTTAACATGAAACACTCTTGTGCTAGGAACGTCATTGAACGATGTTTCGGGTTGTTGAAGGGACGTTGGGCCATTCTAAGATCAAAATCATATTATCCGGTTAAAACGCAATGCAGGATAATAATTGCATGTTGCTTGCTTCATAACCATATAAGGAGGGAGATGCCAGTTGACCCTTTGGAAGATAATGGAGAAGTGCACATACATGAGGCCCAAGATGATCGTCCAGAAGAGGCTATGATAACTCATGTTGAGACATCCAATGCTTGGACTGCTCAGAGGGATGAGTTGGCACGACAAATGTTTAACGCATGGAGGAGACGTGTTTGAATTAGTTGTGCCATGTTTTGAACAACCATAATATGTGTGTTATTTTTTGAATTGTATTAGGGTGGCACACTATAGATGCTTAACAAACCTCGGCTTTAATGTAATAATAACTACTATACATATTATATCAGTATGTGGTGAAAATGGTCAAATATGGTTGTGATTAGGGTTATTTCTAATTTATATCATGAGTTTTTGCTTCATTATTTTCAATATTGTATATTATTTTGTTTCTTTGCATAGATGGCCGAGGAAAGTCAACAATCCCAGAAACGCAACAATCATACGTGGACTGCAGAGGAAGACAAGGCTCTTGTACAATGTCTGCTGGAAATTGGTTTATTATGGAAGGGCGACAATGGTTTTAAGCAAGGTTTTGCTATTCATCTTGAGAAGATGATACACAAGAAAATACCCGGGTGTCTTTTGAAAGCATCCCCTCATATCACATCAAGAATAAAACTGCTGAAACGACACTATAATGCAATTTGCGAGATGACTGGCCCTAATGGAGGAAGCGGGTTTGGATGGAACGATAAGACTAAGTGCATTGATGTGGAAAAAGAAATATTCAAAGATTGGGTTAAGGTCAAATTTAATGTTAAATTTGCTGCTGCAATTCTTCTGTCATATGTAAACCTTATAACACATGCTTTTTGTGATATATCTATGTAATGGTTTTTGTTTTTTTGCAGACCCATCCAACTGCTAGGGGGCTTTACAAAAAACCTTTCCCTTTCTTTCATGACTTAGGTCCAATTTTCGGCCGGGATGTTGCTACTGGACAACATGCACAGGCCCCTGAAGATGTTGTAGAAGATTATGACACAGGACCTGCTACATTCGATGAAACTGTGGATGGTGGAGATGATTTCTATAACCTCATGGATGACACTCTAGAAACAGGGAATTTTAATCCACTGCCGGATACTGCTACTGAAGAGGTTGTGCCACATTCTCCAGGGTCTACCACAGCTGCTAAGAGGGGGAAGAAACGTGCAAGAAGTGAGGATGCGGTTACTGTTATGGTTGCTGAAACCATGAAAGACCTGACCCATACTTATAGAAACGCTACCGACAAAATGGATAGAATGGTTTCTTGTTTTGAAAATGAAACTCCAACTCCAACTCCAATTCCTACTCCACCGGAGCCAACTCCTGCAGATCCTAGAATGTCTATTCTAGATGAATTAAAAAAGATAGAAGGTTTGAGTGTCTCACAAAGGGTGAAGGTTGCAATGATATTGGCCAAGGATAAGGACATGATGGATATTTTCATGCAGGGAAATTATGAGGAGAGGTTCTTTGTGGTGGCTACGTTGTTGGAAACTGCTCACTAAATAGAGCAAGTGTCCTTTTTTGGAGGTCTATGTACAGTATGTGGGTGTCTGACGTAACCCTTTTTTGGACTGTACATGACATTGTACAGTGAATTATCAATTACGTATATGTTAATATTTTGGGAGGTCAAGTCAAATGGATAGTAAAGGAATACAATTTCATATGGACATACTGTCAGGTTGTGACCTTTTTATTTTGGTTACATGAAACACAAGATCGCATACTGAACTTTTTGGCGGACAGAAAAAGCAACCCAAACAAACAATCTACCAATAACAAAAATACCACAAAAATCGGTCATGGTCACTTACCCGAGCGATTGTCACCTAAAACGGAACACGAACAGTGGATATGGTCACTGATGGGTAGCTCTGAGGACACTCCGCTGTGCACCTACATACGATGGGAAAGGAAGCAGAATATACAAAAAAGCAAGATATGAAAATAGACAAGCTAAGAAAAGATAAGGTAATAGTAATTACTAACCTTTTGCTTGAACAAGCTTTGTATCCTTAACAACTAAGTCAACCAATGAGCCACAAAAATCCTGCATATTTAGAGTACCTTTCATCATGTTTATATATATAAAGAGAAATGACCCAACATCTCTCTCTCTCACACACACACACACACACACACACACACACTCACTCACACACATATAACTCTTACCATCATGTTTTCTTCTTCAATTTCCTAGCAAATAGCAAGCATATATTCACAAAAGCCACCCCAGCTACCCCCCATAATATAATAGCCACTATTTTCCGTGGATTGTGCCTGGTCATTGCATCAATAGGCAAAATATGACAGTAATAAATTAAAATATGATTATGCTTAGCACAATAGCACCTTTAAATTGAACACTGGGTCAAAATAGGAAGGGGGCTAATGGTATCACAAAATGAACCTTGCCTCCATATTACCTTGCCTACATTCCCTGACTTTTCCACTACTGATTTCAATGATATCATCTTCCACAACTCTTAATATCAATTATTCACCAGACATGAAGCAAAAAAATGCAATTATAGCACTGACGTCGGTGATAGCAAAAAAATGATTCCCAAATGCAGATAACAGAACTGTTTTTCACCAAACAAAAGACACCACAAATACATATAATTAACGATTACACGTACTATACATCAAAAGGTTTGCCAAAATTCCTGACATACATGACATTACATCTACGTAATCCTAAAAATATATTGTATATCACCTTACGATTGAACTACAATACAGGATTACATTTTATATGACATAATCCCAACTATAATAACAAGCACAAATATGACAACCGTCATTCGTGTCGGCAAAACCACCAATGATTCCAACAACCTATCCTTCTTGATGCAGTTAACGCAAGTGCCATCATCAAGCCACTCAAAGAAATTACACGCCTCCCTTGTTCCGTAGTTACGGCATCCGTAGAACATTCTTCCTGGATTCGTTAATGTTCGAGAGGTGCGCAACACCGCCGTAACTCCACAGTTGCACATCTTCAACTTCAATGCCGATGAAGAAGCAGAATGCCCGGACATATCACTGTCACACCAACCTTTGCCATTGTCATCTCCGCCCATGCTGAATGATTCAATTTCTTGTCTTTGTTTATTGTCTTAATAGCTTCTATTGACACACAACTCAGAAAATAACCACTACAAAGGCAATGGTTCAATACAAAACAAATAAATATGAAATTGGACAATAAATAAATGAAGCACGAAAAATGGCCAAATATTTGACCACACATTACTCACACCCTTTTATAAAAATTTCCCACCCCAAACCAACATGTGTTTTAAAACCATCGTACCTCAAAATGCTACGCGTTGACAAACACAATACAAACATACAATTTATGCACTGCTTTTGGAAGTTCGGTGAAGCTGCTTCTCGCCTTGTTTTACCGATCTTTGTACGTTCCCCCTTCGTTCCCCCTTCGTCCGATTAACTTTGCCCCTGCGCAAAGAAAATGACACTGTTACCAGAACGATTATCAAATTTCGTAGTAGGAACATGCTTGCAAAGGTAAGACACAACTGTAACTTTAGAATATGGGAAAGATGAACGAAACTTACACGGAGAATTGATCATAACATCGCGGATTGACGAAATGGAAGAACTTTGAGTTGATAAAGTCGAACGTTAGGTCACCAACGATGCAACGGGTCTATCTTTGCGTTTTGTTTTGTTTTGTTATTTTTTAGTTAATTTTTTTTTATAAGTTATTCTAGAAGAGGGTATTATTGTCAAAAAAATTCTTATTCCCAACAATTTTTTGTTTTCAACCAAACACTCATTCACCAAAATTAACCAATATTCCCAGTAATACTTTGTCCTACCAAACATATTTTTCTAAAAATCCCCAGACATTTTTTGTTCCACCTATATACCCGGTAATCGTGATTCCAGGATATAAAAAAATTTCTCCAGTACCAAACGCCCCCTTATTCTCTATGCTCTAATTTTTATCTCATAGTGCAAAAATATAATTTGATAAATAAATAAATAAAACGAAAAATATTTCTCTTTTTAATAACACCTACATATTTATTGAGTATGTAAAATAATATATTCTTGTCACGTGACATGAATATATTCGTCAGAGGTTAGTGCAAATGTTATGTAGCAAATGACATAATCACACAACTCACAAGGCTAGGGAATGAAGGAAGGTACATCTCTGGGACCGTCGACACGACAACAAGCACTGGTTACATCCTTTGTCGGTAATGTGAATTTTTGTTTCATCAGAATAAAAATATAAAACTCATTTATTATATGTAACGTAATTTATGTAGCACTATGACACGCGACACGTGATACAATATGATACGATATTTTGATACATTAATTATAAAAAATATTAGATTTTGATACGCTGGAATATGTTTTGATATTAAATAATATTTTTAATTTATGTAATTTATATTATATTTAATATTCAATAATTTAATAAAAAATGAAACAAGCTTATAATATTCATCAATTTTGCAAAGAAACATAAGATATCATAAATATTTATATTAAACTCAATAAAATGGTAATAATAATTCAACAAATCTAACAATAATCCAACCTTTGAATTTTTTTTTTTGAATTTCTCTAATGTGTCTAATGTGTGTTAGAGTATTGAACAACAACATCGGAGTCTTAGAAAATATGGAACACTACCCATCAATTTTTTTGAAATATCTGTCCTTGTGAGAATGTGATTATCGATATTTTTTGGAAACAGTTTGGTTCTACTCTGCTGTGTATGCTAGCTACTTAACTAGTTAAGTTCACCCCATCCCCCACAAAAGAAAAAAAGAAAAAGATTCTCCCCCATATGACTTCTTTTTCATTCCCTCACTCTTTCCTACAGTGTCTTCGTTTCTCTGTTATTTTCACTCAGAAAGAAGCTTAACTAAAAAGCAGATTCAACAAGTTCAGCTATCCAAAGGGATCTGGTCTGTACTTAAAACCTATCTATATATATTTTTCTTCAGCTTCTTGTTGTTTGGTTTCGAGGGCTATTTGCAGAATAGATAAAAAAAAAAAAACTTGAAGAAATGAAAAAGCAGCTTTGAGCTTCAGATTTAGCATTGTGGCTTCTTTTTTTTGGTGTATTTTGGTTCGGCGTTTTATAATGGGAGGTGAAAAGTTAAGTAGTTGGGTTGTTCTCTTGTTCTTTAACTTGCTGTTAGTGTGTTCAGTGAGTGGAATTGGTGTTAACTGGGGTACACAGTGTACACACCCTTTGTCACCGTCTACAGTGGTGAAAATGCTGAAAGACAATGGGATTCAGAAGGTTAAGCTTTTTGACGCTGATTCAAGTATCTTAGATGCTCTCAAGAAGTCTGGTTTGCAGGTTATGGTGGGTATTCCGAATGACATGCTTTATACGCTGGCTAACAGTGTGCAAGCAGCTGAAAAATGGGTTTCCAAGAATGTTTCTGCTCATGTCTCTTCTGGTGGAGTAGACATCAGGTACACCCTTTTTTCTCTCTGTCGAGAGATTCATCCAACCGTTGGTTTATGCAGGGTCATAGCTTTGGATAGGGTTTAGATTGCAGCTCCTTGTAATTACTGTATGCTCTTTGTGACTTCGTCACGTGTTTGAGTCGGGAAAATAGTCTCTTTGCAAAAATACAAGAGTAAGACTACTTACAATCATCATCACCTTTATCCTCGCAAGTTTGGAGCTTTGTGCACCAGGATTTGTGTTTATCACTGACCTTGTTGCTTAACGGATGAAGCTTCTTTAGAGATATGAATAAAAAACATTCTAGTAACCAACTAGGAATTACTGTGTAGTTGAGAATGCTAAGTAATATTAGGCTTGTTGGTACTTACTTTAATTGTGTAACGAAAATCCAAATTTCTGATTGTCTATTAAATTTGTATATTATTCCTAATTAGAAGAGATGCAAACTTGGAAATTCCAGATAGCTTGGGTTGTTGAAGTCCAAAAAAAGAATATACTGATTACGAAGTTCTGGTACAATGAAAATGGCCATGATTTCTTACTCAGCTTGCATTATGTTGCCACTACTGCATGATGTTCTGGTACTTCTCTCGTTGCATGATTCTCTAACTTAAACATTAGTTCTTTTCTTCTTCTTTGGTGGATTCTTGGTATCCCTAAGTTTTTGCACCTTAACGAAGGAAGTGTTCGTCTATTATCATGGAAGATATACATGCCTAATTGTTATACAAGCCCACAACTCCACATATGATCATTGGCTCTTTATCTACTTTAAGTTAGCTTGATATTAGCTAAAGGGAAGAACAAACATTGAGATATAGGATGTGGAATTCAATATATTTGTATACTCTGCCTGAAGTAATCACATTTAATATATATCACTGCTTGTTTTTTATGCTATGAAAATACCTGGTTTCTCTTTACTAAGCAATGTTTGGCTGATCTTAATTGTTTGTTACATAATTCTTTTGGTTTGGATATTTCTCCTGGACATTAAAGGACTCTGTTATCTGATACAATGCTTTTTATCAGTGGTGGTACTGTACAATGTTAGAAGAATAAATTGCAACCACAACAGAAGAGACTTACAATGAATGAAATTTATGCGTCTTTCCTAGATGTATTTGTAGTTGAATATGCAATGAAATGTATTAGTTTTAGGGGTTCTCCTTGTGACTTGTCATGGTCCAATGAATCTGCCTTCTTTTTACTCATTCTTTTGGAAGATTGTTTGAATGTCCTATCATCCACTACCTAATAACTCTTGATTCTCATATATGTTGATCTGGGAAAGCTCCAGTCATAGATAATGTACTCAAAATGAAATTATGTCCCTTGTTTGTGGTTTTTTTTAATTGCCCCATCTCCTTAAGTGATTAAGTGATTCTAAATTCATATATCAGAAAAAATGTGCACTCTTAGCTGACAAAATGATCCGGCTATAAAGCTTCCAAAAGATGAAAGGCCAATTATATTATATTTTGTTATTCTATGCAATCCTTGTTGTTCTCTTATGCAATCAATGTTACCCCAACATTGAAAGTTATGCTTATTATTTCATCCAATACTCTGGATTCGGAAAGTTATGTTTGGAGCATCTATCAAGCTTGCCAATAAAAGAAATGATATCCTTATAGCCCTCAAATTTCCTTTCCTTGTATTTTCATCACTTAATGCCAAAGCACATGTATGATTATTTTTCTTAAATGTGGTTACTGTTGCGTCCTGAATTGAAGGAAAAATTGGTTTTTACTGACTTTATCATGCTTGATTTTTGTTGTCTGGCTTGCTGATGACATGCTAGAGTCAATCTCTGCAAAATGTTGAGCTTACGCTTGTTTCTTCATCATTTACCAAACAATTTTTATGTAAATAGATCATGCAATTTAAAGATTTAGAGTTGGTGTTCAACTACTACTTGTTTGGTAACATATGATTCTCTGCAGTAGTCACAACTCTTTTGTCGTAAGAGTAAGTGGTTTCCCTTCTAGATGATCAAAATTGTGTATGCTAGTGCCGAAGCCTTTCTTTCTTCTAAAATCTAAGTTTATTAATGCATTTGTGGTCACTTTAGTAGAGTTCAATGGTGTCGATTGATCCATGTAGCAGGTCCCACATAGTGGCACGAGACTTGATCGTTATTGTTTAAACTGCTGTAGATCACCTGCACATGTGTGGCATTCTGAAAGCTGTTTTATATTTCTCAAATACGCTCTCTCACACAAGAATTTGTTGGGCTTGAAACTCATACCTGTGCTAAGAAACTCCATAATATTCAATTCGACCTAAAAACTTAACTCTTAATGAGTGACTTTTTAATGGTTTTTATATTTCTTTAACACATTACTTATGGATTTTGCAAGGTACGTAGCAGTGGGGAATGAACCATTCTTGTCAACATACAATGGTACCTTTGAAGCCACTACTCTTCCAGCTCTTCAAAATATCCAAGCAGCTCTGACAAAATCCGGTTTGAGCAATCGGGTTAAAGTTACGGTCCCTTTAAATGCAGACGTATATCAAAGCTCATCAGAGAAGCCATCAGATGGTAATTTCAGGCCAGACATCAATAATCTCCTGTTACAGATTGTCAAGTTCTTAAACGACAATGGAGCACCATTCACTGTGAACATCTATCCTTTTATCAGCCTCTATGCAGATCCCAATTTTCCTGTTGACTATGCTTTTTTCAATGGCTATCAACCTGCTATAAACGACAATGGAAAGACCTATGACAATGTCTTTGATGCTAACCATGATACTCTACTATGGGCACTGCAGAAGAATGGTTTTGGAAACTTGCCTATAATTGTGGGAGAAATTGGGTGGCCTACAGATGGAGACAGAAATGCAAATCTTCAATATGCACAACGTTTTAACCAAGGTTTCATGTCTCGCTATGTTGCTGGAAAGGGTACTCCAATGAGGCCTGGTCCTATAGATGCTTACTTGTTTAGCTTCATAGATGAAGATGATAAAAGCATTCAGCCAGGGAACTTTGAACGTCATTGGGGTTTGTTTTATTTTGATGGTCAACCCAAATACCAACTTAACCTTGGTTCAAACCGAGGCAATGGCTTGGTAGCAGCTAGTGGTGTTGATCATTTGGCTAAAAAGTGGTGTGTTTTGAAACCCTCAGCAAACCTTAATGATGACCAATTAGCACCAAGTGTGGCCTATGCTTGTCAAAATGCTGATTGCACTAGTCTTGGATATGGGACTTCATGTGGCAATTTAGATGTTCATGGGAATATATCTTATGCATTTAATAGCTACTACCAGATAAATGACCAGATGGATAGTGCTTGCAAATTCCCTGGCCTCTCCATGATCACTGACAGAGACCCTTCCAGTGGAGATTGCAAATTCAAAATCATGATCCAAACAGATTCTGCAGTGCTAAATGGGAGAATTGGGTCTCTAAGAACAGTGCTTTGGGTTTTGGTTTTTTTACTGTTCTGTATGTAATCTTTCATTTTTATTTGCTTGCTTTTTAATTTATTTTTGGATGATGTAAACTTTGTACTTCAAAATCAAGAAGTTTGTAGTTAGTTATTGTCATCAACTTTTTTTAACGATGTAGTAAGTGTATCAAAGTTAGATTTAGTACACTAGAGTAATGATTATTATTGGGTTTAATGTTCTCGTGTTATAGAAAAGATAATTTTATATTTATTTTTCTTATTTTTGTCTTCACATGGTCTCAAAATGTGCATAAAAATAAATTTATCTCCTGTAATATAATAAATGTTAAACTTATTATTATTATACTATTAATAGGAATTTTACTAAATTAATCTATAAAATATTTTTGCTGAAATAAATTAAGAAAAAATATTTTTGTTTTTGTTGGAGAAAATTTTATTTTGTCACGTTCACCTAAAAATGAGTGGGTTGGATTATAAAGAGAGAGAAAAAATTGTAAATACCTCATAAAGATCAAACCCAATTAATTATTCTTTAAATTAATCTGTCCATGCCTTTTAATGTTTTTAAAATCGCTTCAAAAATGATTCCAAAAAAAAATGAAAAAAGTCGCTTCAAAATAATATATCGGAAAATATTTTTTCAGGAAAATTATTTTCTCTTAATAGTGACCTTTAGATTTTTATGCAATATTATTATTATTATTTTTAATAAATATAGACCCCATACAAAATGTGTGAGAAAATTAAAACTTATAATATAAATATGAGAGCATTCAAAAACGTGTATTATTGCGTTTTTTTTTTTTTTTTTTTGTAATTTTGGATCAGCTATTGTTGGGCCCTTGTGGGGTTACGGTTAAGAAAACGGGTCGGGTATCTCCGGAAGCTTCCGATCCATCATCGCTTTTGGTGTTGGTGTTGTTGTGCCCTTTCTCGCTCGCGTTCTTTCTTTTTCTTTATTTTTTGTTAATTTGTGCTTGCATCTCTTTCACTCTCACCCGTGCAACTTCATACGCTCATATCTGTAATCCGTAGTAAATATATATATTCAAATTAATCAAAATAAATATCATATATTATTATACGATTGTTGTGTCTTTTGTGTCGCTGAGATAATACATGGAGGATCAAGGGAATCAAAGCCAAGCTACACCGCGACGCGATGAAGCGGAGGCTCCTCAGAACGAAGAAGAAGTGTTGATTGAACATGTTAACAAGCTCATGGGATATATTACTTCGGCCCCTGATAACCCTAAACCCACCATCCTCCATGCCCTTGCCTCTCTTCTTGAAACCCAAGAGTTACGGTAATGTTCTCGTTATTTCGCCACTCCAGTGAAATTCTTGCGGTTTCTCTCTTTTTAACGGTTATAGAGGTTTTTTTTTTTATTTTGGAATAATTTCTTAGGTGTTGATGTATGTTTGTATCTGTGAATTCAATTGTGTGTATGAATGTTAATTTTATTGTTTATATCATCTACATGCCCTATTTTCGGTTTCAACTCTGTATACTGAACGTACTAGATTTTTTTTTTTTATTTAATATTGATCCTATTTCATTATTGTTTCCGTTAATGATTTATTTTTGCAATATAGATATATGGAAGAAAATGGTCATTATTCCTCCAGTAATGCCCGTGCTGCCCATAACATTGGCCGTCTTGGGGGTGTAATCCGGGTATTTTCATGTCCTTATTATTATTATTACTACTGCTGCTATTATTATTATTATTATTATTATTATTATGGTGTTGAGCTTTTCTTTAAGCTAATTTCTCAAATTAAATTATTGAGATGGTTATTTTGCTCTTCCATTCTCTACAGGAAAACGACGAGTTCTTTGAGTTAATATCTTCAAAGTTTCTGTCGGAAACTAGATACTCTACTTCTGTTCAAGCTGCTGCTTGCAGACTTCTCCTATGCTGTTCCCTGACTTGGATCGTAAGATTTCCTTTCCACTTATCCCAGCTTACTTTGTTATTATAATTGTTTTTATATTTTGCAAAAGGGTAGAGAGATTGATAAGGATGTAAATCATAGAATCAGATCAGGGTGGATGAAATGTTATAGTTCATTAGGGTTTTTGTGTGATTGCAAGATTACGTTGAGGCTAAAAGGAAAGTTCTATAGAATAGTAGTAAGGCTTATGTTATGTGGAGCTGAATGTTGGCCAGCATATAAGGAACATGAGCATAAAATGAGAGTAGTAAAAATGAGGATGTTAAGGTGGATGTATGGTCATACAATGATGAATAATATAAGAAATGAAGATATTCGACGAGAGGTCAGAGTAGTATCCAGAGTAGTATCCGTGGTTATAAAGATGAGAGAACATAAATAGAGGTGGTTTGGGCGCATAATGTGAAGACCCCTAGATGCTATAGTAAAAACCACTCCTCTTTTAACCCGACTAGCGAGCGTAGGGTGGAGGAAATCCTTGTACGCAGCCTTACCCTTACATAGATGCAAAGAGGCTGTTTCCTGGATTCGAACCCATGACTTTTCAGTCATGAAAGAACAGTTTTACCACTGCTCCGGTTTGCCTCCTTTTTTCGGATCGGTTCAAAAAATTTGTTGACAAGAGTTTGAGGCCAAGAGAGTAAGAGGTCAGCCGAAACTTATTGGGGTCTTGAGGTAAGATAGTAAAATAAGATTTAATAGAGTGAAATGTAGATTGGCAGACGGTTTATCTTAGACTGAATAGGAGGGAAACTACGAGCTTCTTGGAGGGTTGTTTTTCTTATGTACAAGATGATTCTTTTTTAGTCCTTTTCCCCTATATCTCCCTTTCTTTCTTTCTTTACCTGTCTTTCCCCCCCCCTCTTTATTTCTATTCTCTTATTTCTTTTTACTTTCTTTTTCCTCTTATGTATTTTTCTCTCTTATTTATCCTTATTTTCACGTTATTTTATTTTTCTTAATTGTTTATTACTTTTTTTTTCTTTCAATTTCTACCTTTTTTTTCCCTTCAATCTCTTTGTGCTTTTCATTTAGGTTTATAAGATAGAGGTGTTGTTGATGTTGATTATATTTTCACCATCCATGAATGGACAGTATCCTCATGTTTTTGAAGAATCCGTCATGGAAAACTTCAAAGATTGGGCGATGGATGATAACGCGAAAATGTCTGCTGAAGAGCAAAATCTGAAGCATACTCCCGGCACAAGAGATGCCACAGATTCCGAGATGTTGAAAACCTATTCTACTGGACTCCTTGCCGTGTGTTTGGTCGGGTATGCTATGCTGCTCAATTCATAGGTTTTTTTTTTTTACATTCTTGATCAGAAGTTTAGCTTACTTTACTGGTTTAATGTTTGCTTCTTGTTGATGCTGCTCATTATCTTGCTTATCAGCTATCATTTTTTGTTTTGCTCTTATTTTGTCTATTTTCTTTTTAAATCGGAATGATCTTAGCGGAGGTAAACTAGTGGAAGATGTATTGACATCTGGCTTGTCAGCTAAGCTTATGCGTTATCTTCGTTTGCGTGTGCTGGGAGAGACAAGTAGCAACCAGAAAGATATTAGTCATTTAACAGAGAGTAGGCATGCATCTGGGAATGCTTCAGTGAGAGGTAGAGATGATGGTCGTGGCAGATTTCGCCAGCTCCTTGAATCAAGTCATTTAGATGATACAAGGATGATTGATGAGAGGTCCTTAGATGACCTAACTCTTAACCGGGGTCCAGATAGAAGCATTACTGGACAAATTTGCCAAGAAGATTCTTGGATAGATGGTGAACCACCTGATGGGCTAGGTGAAGGTGCTGATATCTGCGATGTAGATTCTGACGGGGAGGATAGATGGCGCTCTAGAGATATTCGTGATGGAAGGATAAAATATGGTGAGCATGACGACAATGCTAGAGGTGACTCTCCAAGGCGGCGTGCAAACCGTGGATGGGGAAGATCCAGAGGGAAAGGAAGGGTCAATGAAGGGACTGTAGAAAGTGAACCCATCTTGTCATCTCCAGGTTCTGGTAGTCGATTAGGACAAGGGCGGAGTGTTAGAGATAGGAGCATATTAAGAAATGCTGATGTTAGGAGGGTGCCTGATTCTAAGAAGACTCTTGCCAGGACCACTTCAGAGGCTAATGCTTTCGAAAGAGAGGATAATGATGATTGTTTCCAAGAGTGCCGTATTGGAAGTAAAGATATTTCTGATCTTGTCTGGAAAGCAGTCCGAGCTGCTGAAGCAGAAGCTAGATCAGCCAATGCTCCTGAAGAAGCTGTCAAAGCAGCTGGCGATGCTGCTGCTGACCTTGTTAAAACTGCAGCTTCAGAGGTATGCTAGGAGGATTCATTTCTTTTTCCAAAACCAAAAGTTATATATTGTGCGTATGTGTGTATGTAGTTTATAATTTAATCTCAGTAATTAAATGGTAAAATAGTTTATTTTGCATATATATTCAGGAATATGAGTCCACCAATGATGAAGCAACAGCTGTTTTGGCTGCTTCAAGAGCTGCATCAACTGTTATTGATGCTGCATCTGCAGTTGAAGTTTCAAGGTATGTCAGAATATATATTTACAAGCATCATCTGAGTGCTAGACAAACAATTGACACAATAGTTCTTTCAGCCTTGGTAATAATGTTATTCTTGGGTTGGTGGCAGGAACTCTGCCTGCATCAATACTGAGGCAGAGAATGTGAGTGGCAGCGAACCAGAATCTGGTGAGGGTGTTGAATATTACTACATTCCAGACATTCAATCACTTGCACAGTTGAGGGAAAAATATTGCATTCAGTGTCTTGAGTTACTTGGAGAATATGTAGAAGTTCTTGGCCCTGTGTTGCATGAGAAGGGGGTAGATGTGTGTCTTGCACTTCTGCAGCAGAATTCTAAACATCGGGAGGCATCCAAGGTTGCTTTGCTGTTGCCTGATGTCATGAAGCTAATTTGTGCTTTGGCGGCACATAGGAAATTCGCTGCTTTATTTGTGGACCGTGGGGGAATGCAAAAGCTGCTCGCTGTCCCTAGAATGGCTCAAACTTTCTTTGGCCTTTCTTCTTGTCTATTTACTATTGGTTCTCTTCAGGTATTCATGTTTTTTAATAGTCATAATTGTGAAGTGACATGCCTAATAATGTTAATACTCCAAACCTCTATGAATTCCTTACTTGTTATTAATCTTTCTATAAGGCTATTACAGTTTTATGACTCTAGATGATTATTTCAGGGGATAATGGAACGGGTTTGTGCTCTTCCGTCAGATGTTGTTTATCATGTGGTTGAGCTGGCTCTCCAACTCCTTGAGTGCAACCAAGACCAAGCCCGGAAGAATGCAGCATTGTTTTTTGCTGCTGCATTTGTTTTTCGAGCAGTTCTTGATGCTTTTGATTCCCAGGATGGATTACAGAAATTGCTGGGCCTTCTAAATGATGCTGCTTCGGTAAGGTCTGGAGTAAATTCTGCCTTGGGTTTATCTAACTCAGCATCACTTCGAAATGATAGATCATCAGCAGAAGTGCTGACATCATCTGAGAAGCAGATAGCCTACCACACTTGTGTTGCTTTGCGGCAATATTTCAGAGCACATCTCCTTTTATTAATGGATTCCATTCGTCCAAACAAAAGCAATCGTAGTGCTGCTAGAAATATCCCAAGTGTAAGGGCTGTGTACAAGCCGCTGGATATTAGTAATGAGGCAATGGATGCAGTATTCCTACAATTACAAAAAGATCGGAAGCTAGGTCCTGCATTTGTGAGAGCACGTTGGCCACCAGTTGAGAAGTTCTTGTCGTCTAATGGGCATATTATTATGTTGGAATTGTGTCAGGTATGACATGTTTAGTTTGTGCATTCCCTATATCTTGCAATTTATTTATTTATTGTTCATTTGGTTGTTTGTAGGCCCCACCCGTGGAGCGATATCTGCATGATCTGCTTCAGTATGCATTGGGTGTTCTCCACATTGTTACATTGGTACCTAGCAGTCGTAAGATGATTGTAAATGCAACATTAAGCAATAATCGTGTTGGTATAGCAGTAATTCTGGATGCAGCAAATATTGCTAGTAATCATGTGGACCCTGAGGTAAGTGTCTTGTGGTAGCAATTGTAGTGTTTACTTTCCTAATTTCTGCAGGTGGTAAAACGAAGTCCTTTAGACTTTTGACATGCTGATTATCCCAATTTATGGTATCTTATTTTTGTAAGCATACACTTCTGCATTTCAGATAATTCAGCCGGCATTAAATGTTTTAGTCAACCTTGTCTGCCCTCCTCCTTCAATCAGCAATAAACCACCTGTAGTTACACAAGGTCAGCAGTTTGCTTCTGCCCAAACCTTAAATGGTCCTCCCTCAGAGACTAGAGATAGAACTTCCGAACGTAATATCCCAGATCGAGCTGCTCACATTACCAGCCAGATTGATCCTAGGGAGAGGAACGGGGAGTCCAGTGCTGTAGATCGAGGCAGTGCTGCAGTACTTAGTACACAATCTGTTAATAGCAATCTGCAAACTCCTGTTCCCGCTGCAACTTCAGGATTGGTTGGCGACCGAAGAATATCCCTGGGTGCAGGAGCTGGTTGTGCTGGACTCGCAGCACAACTGGAACAAGGATATCGTCAAGCAAGAGAGGCTGTCCGCTCTAATAATGGTATAAAGGTTCTTCTGCATCTCCTCCAACCGCGCATATATTCACCTCCTGCTGCTCTGGACTGTCTTCGTGCTCTAGCATGTCGAGTCCTGCTTGGATTGGCCAGAGATGATACTATTGCACACATATTGACAAAGCTTCAGGTGAACAACTATAACTGACTTTCAATGAAATTAGTCATCCCCAAACTGTACTCTATCCATTATATCCTGGTTAAATTGGATTGAACTAGTCAGTATCAAGCTTGGAAATTGAGATAACTCTGCTCCAACTTTTTACAATATAAGTTTGAATTCTGTTCTGATGATGGCTTTAGAAACAAATGACAAAATTATTGTCAAATATTGTTGAAATTTAATATCCTGATTGTGTGTGTTCTAGGTTGGGAAAAAGCTGTCAGAACTGATTCGGGATTCAGGCAGCCAGACACTTGGAACAGAGCAGGGTAGGTGGCAAGCTGAACTTTCCCAGGCTGCAATTGAGCTAATTGGGGTGAGCATCTCCACTTTTTGGTGAAGCTAAATTTTGTGTTTCAGCACATCGTGTGTTGGTTTGAGTAGCTTGTTCTGGAGCTAAGCGTTGTTTGCTTCACTGTTTTTCATGTTGCATCTATTTTATTGAGATTATGTTGTTTAAAATCAAGTGTCAATTATGTTGTTTGGTATTCAATAGTCTGCTTAAACTAAGATGCACAGATATAATATGTGTGCTTTATGAAGTTTGTTGCTTTGAAAGGCTGGTTTGAAATATAATGAAGTTTCTTCCTGAAAACCAAGAAAATCAGGTGTCAATTATGTTGCTCAGTATAAAATAGTCTTGCTTAAACTAAAATAGACATATATAATATTTGTGCTTTATGAAGGCTGCTATTGATACTTATGTTGAAATTGTATTTGTAGATTGTGACTAATTCAGGGCGTGCTAGTACATTAGCTGCTACTGATGCAGCTACTCCTACATTAAGGCGCATAGAAAGAGCAGCTATAGCTGCTGCCACTCCTATTACTTATCATTCAAGGTATTCGGTGTTTATTTTCAATATAAAATTGACGGTTCAGGATTTCTCATATACATGTCCGGCCCCCTTTTCTCTGGTGCCACTTCTGATGGCTCTTTATGTTATATTTTCTTATTCAGGGAACTCTTGCTCCTGATTCATGAACACCTACAGGCATCTGGGTTGACACAAACTGCTTCTGCGTTGCTTAAAGAGGCTCAGTTGACTCCTTTACCATCATTGGTTGCTCCGTCTTCTCTTGCACAACAGCCCACCACACAGGAAGCTTCGACACAAATTCAGTGGCCCTCTGGTCGTACTCCTTGTGGATTTCTCACTAACAAATTAAAGTTCAATGCAAAGGATGAGGATGCCGGCTTGAAAAGTGATGCTGTCTCTGCAAAGAAAAAATCACTGGCTTTCTCATCATCTTTTGGTTCACATTCAAGGCATCAAATTGTTGAGACTCAGCAGTCATCAGTCAGAAAATGGTTAAATTCTGGGAAAGAGTCTTCAGAAACAAGTATAGTAGAGTCTCCATCCGAGTCTTCCGTGAAACATAACATTGATGCTGGATCTGTGTGTAAGACTCCGATCCTATTGCCAACAAAACGAAAGTCATCTGATTTGAAGGATATATTAATGTTTTCATCATCTGGAAAGCGACAAAATGTTGGGGATCAAGGACTTCGTACTCCTATTTGTTCAAGTGCAAGTCGTAAAAGCAGCCTGCAAACTGATGCTGTTGGGCTTTATTCACCAACCTGTAACCTGAGAAGTCAACAAGGCCGTTGTACAACTGACTATGGGGATGACAATCAGTGTACTACCTCAAATCCAGGTCAGCTATCCTCCCAAGTATTAAATGACCTTCAGTCCAACAATCCTGAGCGTGTATCATTAGATTCTCTAGTTGTTCAGTATTTGAAGCATCAGCATCGCCAATGCCCAGCTCCTATTACCACTCTTCCTCCACTATCCCTTCTACACCCGCATGTTTGTCCTGAACCTAAGCGAAGCCTTGATGCCCCGTCAAATGTGACAGCTCGGCTTGGTACACGTGAATTTAAATTTATATATGGTGGAGTGCATGGGAATCGCAGGGATCGTCAATTTGTTTACAGCCGGTTTAGGCCATGGCGCACTTGTCGAGACGATGCTGGTGCCTTATTAACATGCATTACATTTGTTGGTGACTCTTCTCATATTGCTGTTGGGAGCCACAATGGAGAGCTTAAATTTTTTGACTCCAACAACAACAATGTGGTGGAGAGCTTCACAGGTCACCAGTGTCCTTTGACACTTGTTCAGTCTTTTGTTTCTGGTGAGACCCAGCTGTTGCTTTCTTCAAGCTCCCAAGATGTTAGGCTCTGGGATGCAACATCAATTTTAGGTGGTCCTAGCCATTCATTTGAAGGGTGCAAGGCTGCCAGGTTTAGCAATTCTGGGAACGTTTTTGCGGCCTTGTCATCAGAATCTGCTCGACGGGAAATACTTTTGTATGATGTTCAAAAATGTCAGTTAGAGTCAAAGTTGTCAGATACATTTGCAACTTCTACAGGGCGGGGTCATGTTTATTCTTTAATCCACTTTAGCCCATCTGACTCGATGCTGCTTTGGAATGGTGTCTTGTGGGATCGCCGGGGCTCTGGGCCTGTTCATCGCTTTGATCAGTTCACGGACTATGGGGGTGGAGGCTTTCATCCTGCTGGCAATGAGGTATGCAGAATCTTGCATCTGTCTGAACAATAGAACTTTAAATTGTAGGAAGAGTATCTTAACTGGCTGCAGGATCAACTTGCATCTGTGTAAAATTAATGGGCAAGATCAACTTATATTGTCAATCTTAACCATTGATCCACTTACATTTAATGCCTTTAATTTATAATCATGTGAGCCATTAGATGTTAGTGAGATTAACAATTAAGTTTGAGAATGTAAATTTATACCGGTATAAAATGATCTTGCCCTATGAAATATAGGTCTGCTTGTATCATAGTGACTGGAGTTGGAAATTGTGGAGGAAGGGGTTTGTATTTCATATTCAAAATTCTAGGAATTTTTTTTTTTTTTGACACCAGGACATCATTAGTGAGCGTAATTTTTCAAATTAGGAATTTCTTTTGTCTGCGATGTGGTGTTTCTGACCATTGTGTGTAAATTTTTTTGCTTTTGAACCAGGTTATTGTAAACTCTGAAGTCTGGGATCTGCGCAAGTTCAGACTGCTACGTAGTGTACCTTCATTAGATCAAACAGCGATAACATTCAATGCACGTGGTGATGTTATATATGCAATCTTAAGGAGAAATCTTGAGGATGTGATGTCAGCCGTCCACACACGTCGTGTCAAGCATCCTCTTTTTGCAGCTTTCCGCACAGTGGATGCAATCAATTATTCTGACATCGCTACTATCCCTGTGGATCGCTGTGTTCTTGATTTTGCAACTGAGCCAACAGATTCATTTGTTGGGTTGATTACAATGGATGATCAAGAAGAGATGTATGCATCAGCCAGAATTTACGAAATTGGTCGTCGGAGGCCAACTGATGATGATTCTGATCCTGATGATGCTGAAAGTGAGGAAGAAGATGAGGATGACGATGATGCTGATGTAGATCCTCTTTTAGGTCCTGGTCTTGGTGGCGACAGTGGGAGTGATGCTGATGATATGAGCAATGACGATGACGATGATGATAGTGTAAGTGACCCCGATGATGATGAAGATGGAGATTTCATTTTAGATGATGCAGACTTTGATGGGGGAACTGGCTTATTGGAGATTGTGACAGGTGATGAGGATGATGATGACAGTCAAGTACTTGAATCTTTAAGTAGTGACGAAGAGGGTTTTGTGGGTAATGGCTTTGGTTATTAATTGTTAATCGAAGAGAAGCTGTAATTATTATTTCTTTCTTCATTATATTAATTTTTGGGCGTTTTGGCTCAAAATTTTGCTGTTGCCTTTTACATTTATGCCCCCTGCTAACTAATTATTATGGTAGAAGGTCCAGAAGCACAATTGTACATATCTCAAAGCAACAATTTTCCTGAGAGCTACCACGTGGCTTTATTTTTTTTTTCTGTGTCGGGATGTTTGAAACAGAGATGTCCATGCTCGTGCTAATAATGTATTATTGAGAAAAAAGAGAGTATCCCAAAACAGGCTTATATTTACGTTTATAATCTTTTCTTCTTCAAATATATATAAGGCGAAAAGCATTCTTCAAAATAATATTAAGTACAATGTTAGACTTGTGCGAAAATTTGAGGTTACAACTCAATCAACAAATTCATTAATTTATCATTCCAATAACGAACACAAGTCAAACAAGATTTTCAGCTGTAAATTGTGATTTATGAATAGAATACACATATATTGTTCATCAAGTAAACCACTTCCAGTAGTCATTCCCAAGTAACTAGATACAAAGCTGAAATCTTTATACACTCAAACAGGTTTATAAGAATATATTCAGGACTGGTGATTAAAATAATATATTCAGGATTCACAAAAATCTTACTCAACACTCGGCTGACTGTATAATAAGATATAATAAAATCATGATGAAATCCCAAGTGAGACATCCGTTAAAGAGATTGTTTTGGGAATATTATTTAGGACACGCAAGAACATTACTACAGGCTCTATAGCATTAATACTATTTACGAAACAAAACGTGTCGCATTCTAAAGCTAATTGGAATAGCTTGTAGCAGAAAAAGAATTTCACCATTTTTTCTCTCTTCATTTGCTCTCAGCAGAGACAAAGTCGACATCGGGTTGTGTCAAGGCAGCAAGAGTTACACAACTGTATAGCCTTCATTGAGGGGCCGAATGACCTCATAACTTTGAAACTTATCAAAAAGTATTTCAATACCTTACGGTTAACTCTGTAAAGTTCATTAATTTTGGATTTCTATAACTATTTTTACCGTGCTAGGGAAGTCAAATACACAATATCACTCCTATGTTAAGCATTAGCTCTAGCCTCTAACAAAGAAAAGGGTTGTCCAAATGGACTAAATTTGATCTATGACTAATTTAACCAGCTCCATTGGCATATCATTATGCCACCTATGTCGTCACCTAAGGAACGAGAAATACAGCAGAAGTTCTAATAATCTGACAGTCACAAACCCCATTGGGAATACGAATATCTTGAGAAGCATTACTTACAGAACTCATTGTTAGGCCTTGTATAAAAAAATAGCTTATTTCTTACCTCGAATAAATATGTCGAACGAATTACTGTATGCTGAATTGTCACATCCAAAGGTACCGATGAATAATGTAGAACCCAATGCCGCACCAGGGTACCTAAACAAAGGGACATGATGGCGTGACAACCAAGTAGAGTTACAACCAATGTTACTACCAATCAATCTCACCTTTAGATTGGTAGTAGCGATCCGAAGGTCCTCGCTGGTCTCTTAAATAGCCCCTCTCTATTCAGTTCTCTCTTCCCTTTCTCTCTCTTAGTATACACTCTGCCACCACTGCCACTGCCGATATCCTTTGTGAGGATAAACACATAAAATCCGAAACATATCCAGCAAGATAAAAGGGTTTATGCAACAAATATTAATCGAGAGAAATATAATTTGTGATAAAATGAGAGTGTATTGAGTAAGAAAACTGAAACTGAATGAATATGTTTTTCTTAATTTAATCGAGTGATAAAACCTACGCAGTAGATTAGTAGGATAGAAAATAAGCATGAATTTTAGTATAACACTATAATCCAACTAGAATCATGGATATGCTCGAATCAAAAAAACGAATCTGGTAACCCACGACAATAACAAGAAATACACATACAATCGCGGATTTCTTCGAATCTGGTAAATCGAATCTCGAACGTTATCCTAGGTTTCACCGTGGATCTGCACTCATCTGCAAGTTGGTGGCCATGGTTGCTGGCGATTATGTCTCCCCTACAAAAGATCTGCTCAAAAAATCGAATCTGGTAAAAATCAAACCCTAGGTCGTGTATTCAGTGAAACTCTCCGCGGGATGCAGCGGCGGCGGTGGCAAAGTGTATACTGAGAGAGAGAGAAGGGGAGAGAGAACTGAATAGTGAGGGGCTATTTAAGATACCAACGAGGACCGCAGGATCGCTACTGCCAATTTAACGGTGAGATTGATTGATAGTAACATTGGTTGTAACTTTATTTGTCACAATATCCTGTCCCACAAAGTACAGCGGAAGTTCAAATTAATCAAATTTGGGGAAATGTTACCGCCGCACCAGTACAGGGACAAGTGCAAGGCTCTTTATTACATTCAAATATAATCAAAGACTAAAAGGAAATATGTCTTATGCATTTATTTAAATCTCAAAAATTTCTAAACTTATAAAATAGGCAGGAAAGTTTGCTTCGTGATCCTCACTGCCCACTGCTAGCCCGATCCTTTGTAATCTGATTTACTAAAAATCTGCTCCTCGTAAAGGATCATTGCAGTTAAACAAAAATAAAAGTCAGCAAAGCTGGTAATCAAAATACAATTAATGTAAATAATAATGAAATTAAATCAAATATCAACTTCAACATATATTCACATCGAATCAAATATCATTCATAATCTTTATTAAGATTATTTAGTGGAGTAGTGAGAAGAGAACCATAGTAGACCCGGGAAACCCTGCAAGTCTACCTTGTGACCTGGGAAACCCTGCCAGTCACA
The DNA here is from genome assembly GCA_032173675.1 of Gastrolobium villosum. Taxonomy (NCBI): domain Eukaryota; kingdom Viridiplantae; phylum Streptophyta; class Magnoliopsida; order Fabales; family Fabaceae; genus Gastrolobium; species Gastrolobium villosum. The sequence goes on from JAVKPL010016175.1 coordinate 50,656, forward strand.
AACAAATCACATTGCCCATGATCAATTCACATCTTCCCAGTGTCCCGGATATCCTGCTAGACACCTCTTCCCAAAGTTGCTACCAGTATCCCGAGAAACCCTGCCAGATACCATTTTGAGAATAACGGATATTCTCTGTTCAAATCGTATAAATATATCGGAGGCATAAAGCCCAAGGATTGTGTGCATCACTTTGGGAAGTACCATCTCAAAGCTATCTTCCCACTATTATTTATTACAAACACACATAATCAATTCAATCTTGTCACAATCTTTATAATTGGAAAGTTTTCTCAAATATTTTTCATAATTTCCAAATTCAATCTTTCAATAATATCACAATATTCATATTCAACATCTATCATATTAAAACCCAAATTCAATCATCATAACAAAGTTTCCAAAGCAAAATTATAACCTAAGAACACCTAACAGATTAGGATTACTTATACCAACATATAACTACCTAAAGATTAGGATTACTTATACCAACATATAACTACCTAAAGATTATGATTACATTACCAAATTTCACATAAAATATAATCTAAAAATACCTAGGGATTAGGATTACCCAATAAAAGTCTCATACACAACAAATCTACAACCACCTAGAAATTAGGATTATCTGGTCTCCGTGTTGGCTACCTTTTAGAAAAAAAGTGAGTGTGGGAAGAAAAATGGTTGGTAACCAAAGGAAAATAAAATTTGAAGTAAGAAAGGAGAAAGTAGAGGAGAAGAGAAATGGAGAAATATTGAGAATTGGAAAGTGGTTTGGTTTGGTTAGGCTCACTCTTATTTATAGCTGAAATTTTAAAATCGATACATTAATAACGGTCATCACATTTATTCCGATTATAAAAACTGCAGGTAAAATTTTAAATATTATTAATGGTTATAAAAATAAATCGAAACATTAATTACAAGTTACAGTCATCACAATTATTTTGATTATAAAAAGTGCAGGTAAAATTTTAAATATTATTAATATATTAATGGTTACAAAATTAACAATAATAATTATTGTCATAACCAATCATAACTGCCGAGCGTTATGACTACAATCAATACTATCAACAATCAATGCCTATAATATCATACATAAGGGTACGTACTATTATTATTATTGTAAATTATTATTAATTTTCTGAGTTATCACACATGCTTAAATAGTTGAGGGAGATGAACCACTCAAGAATTATGTCCCTTGAGCCTTGCACCAATGGGTAGTTCCAACCTTTTGGTACTTATACCAAGCATTGATGGTGGAATAACTTGCAACACTTCTGTCCTTCGTAGCAAAAGTAATGTCAAATATAATCGTTGAGCAATTAGAATAGCTGCGAACAGACCCTTTGTGCTCATAGAATGCTTTGGACATTTGATTAATCTGCTTGTTAATTCTTCCATCTCTGTTACAAAACGATACAAGTAAATTGGGGGGGGGGGGGGGGGGGGGGAATTAATTTATTATTTTTTTAATAAAAAATTATGAAAAAATAATAGTTTTGAAATTAATTATGAAAATATAGCAGTGAAACACGCTCCAAGAAGGCATGACCGGTTGGAGAGAGACACGTCCAATTTGGACGTGACCGAAGAGAGAGACGCCCATTGGGGCGTGTTTGACCAGGTGTTACCACGTGGCATGAAAGTTAACAGTTTAACCGTAAAACTTTGAAAGTCCATAAGTTTTGACTCGGGTGTTCGAATTGGATAATTTTTTTTGATTCCATAAAATTTTTCGAGATCTACGTAATGACATCTCATTTGACATATTTTGTCTCTTACAAAAAAAATTGAATTTACAATAATGATATCATAAAAACGTTTAAACTCAAATTAATAAGTAGAGAATCACTATTATGATTAGAAACATTCATAGTAATATCCTTATTAAAAAATTAAGTGAGTGCTTTTCGTTTTATTTTGATTTTTAAGTTTTTGTTCACGAGTATAAAAATGTTAGATTATTTTTAGTAATAATTATAGGGATAGGATATTGTGCAACCAAATAATGTTACTACCATATCTTAACCGTTGATTTCAGCTAATCAACAGTTATCATTTATTGCGAATTAATAATTAATTATTGAGTTTGATTTGTAAAATGATAACCCTTGATTTTCAGAAATCAACGATTAAGATGTGGTAGTAACATTGATAGTAACATTATTTGGTTGTCACAATATCCTATCCCATAATTATAAGGTAACAAAGTTATGTTATTTTTAATAAAATTATGTCCTCTTGATGCATTTTTACCAAAAACATAAGGATATTTACTATGAATGTTTCTAATCATAATAGTGGGTTTCTGTTTATTAATTTGGGTTTAAACGTTCTTATGGTTCAATGTTGCAAACAATTTATTTTTGTGAGAGATAAAATATGTTAAATGAGATGTCATTACGTAAATCTCGAAAAATGTTGACTTTTGTACCACGTGGCAGCAACTGGTGAAACACGTCCAAATTGGGCGTCTCTCTCTCCTCGGTCACGCCCAAATGGGGCGCGTCTCTCTCTAACCTGGTCACCCCTCATATGGGCGTGTCTCACGCTTAGGTCATGCCCCACATAGGCGTGTCTCTCTCCTTTGAAACACGCCCCATGTGGGCGTGTTTGACTGCTATATTTTTATAATTAATTTCAAAATGATTACTTTTTCATAATTTTTTAATAAAAAATAAATAAATTAATTTTTTTTGCCAAATTTAAGGACCGGACCAATTATGTATCTATTGATATAGATAAACAAGATTTAAATCTAACTAACAGTACTGAGTTGGATCAATTAAATTTTATCTAGTCCAATAAATAATTAAATAATAAAGAGTAATATATTTTAATAAATGGTTTAATGTTTGTAATTTTAAATGACACAAATATTTAATAAATTAATCTCCAAAAAAAAATTGAATTTTGTTGAATAGGATTTTATAAGATTTATGTTCTAGGAATAATGTTTGTGTTATGTCATGTTAAAGTTTTTTTTTGTTTTGATGCGGGTCACATAAAATGTTGTGAATATAGGAAATTTTTTCCGATCATGTTAAATTATAGATGAAAAATACTCTTTTAGAATTACCAGTAACTCTCCATCATTTTTTATTAAAAAAATAATGATAGATTACTTTCTGGCATGAATTCGAGCATGGATATAAGAAATTGAAAGAGAAAAAGTGGATCGTTTTTTATTTTATATTTTTTTTCTTTTGAATATTTTCCTTTTTTTTAAGTGAAGGAACTTTAAGAAAAAAAAAAATGGTTTCGCTGAAAGAAGAATCACAGTCTCAAACCTGAAATCTTCTGCAACTCTCACTTCACACACTGACACTGTACCTGAGACAATGTTGGGAGGGTCAGCCAAAAGCGTCACAAATTTCTGCTCATCTTTTCCATTCATCTCCAAAACCAAAACCCCAACTTCAACTTCTTCTAAATTGGCTTTCCCTTCCAATCGCTGTCGCTGTACGAAATACCCCACAATTTCAGCAGTGGCTAACCCTGTTAAGATTTCACCCACCACCGAGTCTCTCTCACCGGGTCAGTTCCGAGTCGACATCCTCTCGGAATCGCTCCCCTTCATCCAGAAATTCCGAGGCAAGATCATCGTCGTCAAGTACGGAGGCGCCGCCATGAAATCCCCTGCGCTACAAGCCTCAGTCATCAACGACCTCGTCCTCCTCTCCTGCGTCGGTCTCCGCCCCGTCATGGTTCACGGCGGAGGCCCGGAGATCAACAACTGGCTCGGCCGCCTCAACATTCAGGCCGTCTTCCGCGACGGCCTCCGAGTCACCGACGCTGAGACCATGGAGATCGTTTCCATGGTCCTCGTCGGCAAGGTCAACAAAACCCTGGTGTCTCTCATCAACAAAGCAGGGGCCACCGCCGTCGGCCTCTCCGGCATGGACGGCCGCCTCCTGATGGCTCGACCTAGCCCCAAAGCTGCCGACCTAGGGTTCGTTGGCGAGGTGGCGCATGTGGATCCGACTGTTCTCCGATCGCTGATCGATAACGGCCATATTCCGGTGGTGACGTCTGTGGCGGCGGATGAGTTCGGACAGCCGTACAACATAAATGCGGATACGGTGGCCGGAGAATTGGCGGCGGCGCTAGGGGCGGAGAAATTGATATTGTTGACTGATGTGGCGGGCGTATTGGAGGATCGGAATGACCCGAATAGCTTGGTGAAGAAGATTGATATAAAAGGGGTGAAGAGTATGATGGAGGATGGCAAGGTTGGTGGTGGCATGATTCCAAAGGTGAATTGTTGCGTGCGATCCCTTGCACAAGGTGTCACAACGGCTAGTATTATTGATGGCAGGGTCCCACACTCTTTGTTACTCGAGATTTTGACTGATGAAGGTGCTGGAACTATGATAACTGGATGATAACTTCATTATCTTCTTCTATTTATAGTTGAAGGCCATTCAAATGTATCAACAACAAAAAAATTCTTTCAAGATCTTTCTTGTTATTCTGTGTTTCTTGGCAATCCTGTACCTTCGAGTTGAAACACTTGTTTTTTTTTTATTTTGGTGAAAGAAACACTTGATTTTGTTAGATTCATGATTGGTTATGTTCAGCATATATGAATGAAAACCGACAAAAGCAATTGTAGAAAGAGTTTATATTTTTATTTTTGCCATATTTATATTTTATACTCGAGTATTTAGGAAATTTCTCGAAATCATACCACATAGGAAAAGTATTGGTTCTTGGATTCTAAGACAATTTGGAGAAGCAAAAAATATGTACAATCCTACAAAGAGGATTTTTTTTAAAAATTTTTTTTTTCCAATTCCCTCAAATTTAGATGGCGAAACACTATATATCACTACTAAACTTGCTTAATTCACCAAAATGTAAATTAATATTAGGCCTAAGTGTATTCCAAAAAAATATATATATCAGGACTAACTGGACTCCGATAAATCTGTCTTCCCTTCATGTGCTTCATCATCCTCTGAATCCGGTACAATAGATTCTATGGCAGAATTGCGTGTGGGTCTTTGTCTCAATATTTGCTTTGTAGTCAAGCCTATGCTTTCTGGAACAGTATGGCTAGAAACTCCAGCTAACCGCTTACTACAGCGAATCCCCTTGGGATAAGAAACTGCACGGCTTGAGTGTGCTTCCGAATTGCCCGCCTCACTATCAATATCACCATCCTCCTCACTGTTACTGTGATTCTCAATTTCGTAACCAGTGTCATCACTATCAGATATCTGGAGCACATCCCCTTTGGAATCACTGTCTGTTGAAGCATCTTCTATGTTGGATTTATCTTCTGATCCTCTGTTTTTATCTTGATCAGTACCCGGAGAACTTTTCCTTTTACTGAAATGAGGAAAGTGAAAAGAATAATAGCAGTGAGATACAGAAATGAACAAACCTAATAGAGAATTGAAATTATAAAACGAAAATCTTAGCATGTTATACTTCTGCAGCACATACATCGTTTAGTAACCAATGATAAAACAACCGAAGTTATTATTCTCAGGAACATCCACTTCATATTGGTGTGTCACAAAAAAATGGTACAAAAGCAGCGAAGTATTGGCTGAAAGAAAAATTTTACTTCACTTCTTTTTTTTTTGGGAGGGGGGGTTTAATCTTGAGTCTTGACCCAACAAGACCTAAACATTTAATAATCAGAAAAATTATCAACCATTCTACAAGGACAATACAGCATGGGAAAGCAGAAAGAACAGAAACTAATAAGATACAATATCACATAAAACATACTTTGTTAACTGTATTGCCTCCTTCATTGTTCGATCATAAGCTTCTGCAATATTTCCCAAACAGAACTTGATTAATGTCTAGAAATCCAATTGATATCATAAAGAGGCAGAAAGAAGAATTAATTGAAACAGCTTATACTCAACTCATAAGGGAAACCAATCCAACAATGAGAAGTATCAAGCAGTGTGTGATTATTTACCACATCAAATGTGTTTAGCCGTTAATAAATCACTCAATCTAATTCACATTAGCATACTGAATCGACAGCTATTTGGAAAATAGTGGTGGGGATAGAAACTAGAAATGCAATTCCTAACATTGAAATAGCATTGATGAGAATAGATTGACAATACCGACATGCATATGCACAGACATCCTCGCATGCTCAATTGACAAGACCCACCCACACTAACAATGAAAGTACAAATCACGAAAAAGTCAACAACTCTGTGAATATGCAGGATAACAATTGTCCAATGCCTCAGAATTTCATATAACTTGGGGAGACCGAGTGCCTAAAGGTACAAGGAAGGTATAGAGAGAAAGAGAAAAGAGTTCTCTGTTATATTGCAGTATCTTGTGTGAAGGTGAATGATCTCCATGGGTAATCCACTTTTCCAACCGAGTAACACACTCAGTTACACAGTATTTCCAAAAGATACCACACCACCCCCAAAAAAAATAAATCTGCTATTTATTCACCTAATTGCTTAATGTCATCACTGCCAAACTGCCATCCTAACTAACTGTCTTCCTGACTTCTCTAACTAACCTGACAACTTTCTTCATTCTTTCTAGCATACAGTCTCCATGCTCTTCTCCCAACACTTTTCAGTCCCTTCCCTAAAGAATTTGTAAGTGCTAAAATACAAAAGGCATATACCACATAAATGAACATTTAATACACATCTTACCAAATGTGTAACTGATATGCCTTCGAGTGCGACAAGAGCGTGCATTTCCAGAACAATAAGAATTCTGAGAAACTTTTAAGAGCATGTCCTGCCTCTGCTTTTGTTTTACTGATCTTTCTTTCTTCTGCATTGGTATTGCTTTAAAGTTTATATCAATATCTCAAACAACAATAAGGGTGTTCCCTAGAATAGACACCTATCAAACACTTAACAAAAGGAGATTCATACTTTTCGAATCTTTTCAAGAATAGGAATAGCATCACTTTGAAGCTTCTTGCCAATAGCAACTTCAGCAGCAGACTGGCTGAACGAGAATTTTTCCTGCATTAACATTCAAAGACAAAGTTAATTAAAGTTTCAAATCCAGGGAAGCAAAGGAAGACAAAAGGCAGTTAACTTGATCTTACAGCTACTTCTGAAAATTCTTCAAGATTGGAGGCAAGTGTTTCCCATTGAAAGTTGATGGTGGGAAGTGATAAACATCCTTTGACCTTAACCTTTGGATTTGAATCTGATGTGATTATTCCCTTGTACAATCTGTGACTTTGACCTTTTGCATTTGCATCATACCTACAATAGACATTGTCAAAAAAAAAAAAAACAGTAATGAGGATTTTAAGGTTTTGAGGATCTTAAAAAGATTGGAACATGTACAAAAATTACCAATAGGATGTGCCCATTCCATCTCTTCCTAAGGCATCTTTGCGAAAAGAAGTAATTTGGGTTCCTTCTTTTAAAGCGTCATTAATGTATGACACTGCATCATGTTGCTGAACATAAACAAACACCCAAACAAATTAATTACTTCTGAAAAAAATTAAATTGGCAAAAGGAATTAAATTTTTTCAAAAAGAAGAGGAAACACCACCAATGAGCAGTAACAGACTAGGAGGATTATCTGATCTTGAGAATGCAAAAGTATCATATATATTAACGAAACAAAAACTTGAAGAAACAAAACAGAAGATGATAATACATCAGCTCTAACTTCACAAAGCGCTTTTAGCAGCAGTAATCGATCTGATGGATCAAGTTCCCTGTACTTGGATATCTCCTCTCTACACAGCAATAATGAAATCAGTTATTTTATAAGTCATAGCAAAATAAAAGTACATGATTGGTGCATCTTAGTACCCTTTAGATGGTATTAGTGGAATTTTCCCCTCAGCAACCTGTAGCAAAGAACCAACCAGCACATATAAGTAGTAAATCCAATCAGCAATGGGAAGGAAAAAGAACAAGCAAACTCAAGCAATCAGTCTGTGACTCACCCATGGCCACCACATAGTCAGTTTCTTACACAGTGCAGTCACCCATTTATCAGAATCATTCAGAGTTTTACTCACAGGTGGTGTTCCCTGGCAAGAATACAAATGAAATTTAAATCTACAAAGAAACTAAGGATGGACCAATATGTAAATAATAATGAGATAGTAATCCATCAACAGAAAATTACAAACCAAACGAAAAAGGGAGACTCGTTGGTTTTATTGGAGGAAGTTAGCCAATTTACAGAATAGTATATCCAACCTCCTTGCTAATGCATTAATCTTACATATGTCGGGATTTAGTCATAATTTCATGTGCAAATATAAACTGCTTCTTTCCCTATGTCACCATTGAACTTGAGGTACTTTGGACCACAATCTACAGCATTTTGGGAATAGATATTAAAAATCCAATAATGCAGTTCATGAGAACTTTACTTCAGCTCATAACTGATATATGTTTCTGATAAATAAGATGTGAAAATGAAGTCATTGGACTAGAGTCACAAGTAAAAGCTTGTAAATTGAACAAAATACTCTGACAGTTTACCCACAATATAATTAGTTCAACTGAGTAATTTTCACCCTTCATTTTCTTACCTCACCAGATATTGCATGCAACTTAATGGAAAAACACATGACCTCTTTCCATTCCCTTTTCACGTAGCAGAATTTAAACTACAAACATACAATACGGTCCGACACATTAATTCAGAAAATGTTAAATTTCAACACGTCAAATTTACAATATTTTTAATTTATGTTGTTTATTATATTTAATATTCAATAATTAAAAAAAAAAAACTAAACTTATAATACTCATCAATTTTGCAAAGCATCTCTACCAATAGTCTCAAATAATATTACATAAATACATCGACATATAAGTCAAGAACTCTTCTAATTGTCCTAGCAAATAAAAAAAATTATAACACCCGAAATATCTCGATAGGAATGTACACATTACATTTGTTCAGTTTTAATATACAATCAATACACAAAAAGTAAGTACTCGATTGATGGATAGCCAGCGAGAAGAATAGCCAAAAAAAAAAAAAATAGCAAAACAAAACACGCACAGTTGCATAACTATGGAGAATAAGGTACCTTCAAAAGTTGAATATGAAGTCGAGCAAGTGAAGCGTCAGGCTTTATAAGCCCGATTTCTATTTCTTCAGCTGACAGCTTCAAATCTTTACCAAGTATTGGACAAAACACCTAAATCACGCCATTACAATATAAATCACCAAAAATGTTATGCATCTGTTGTGTTACTCGGCTCTCACTGAAAATTTTATCTCGAAAAAAATAAATTCCAATAGACTCCGTAACCTAAAAATAGCGATAAACAAGGAAATTTCACGTCGAAATTCAACGAGAGAGTTGACAGATCTTACATCCAAAAAATTCAAAACAGAAGCAAGTTCCCATCGTCTACGCAGCTTCAAAATCTCCGACTCCAAAGGATTTACCGCGACGCGTGCGTTTTGCTCCTCGCCGCCGATACCTTCTTCTACGGTCTCCATTGTCCCTCCGTCGCGTAACAACCAGTGAACAAAGCGAAAAGAGAGATTGAATTAAAGAGGAGGAGAAGTTATGTGTGAGAATATGAGGCACTTTTCCCGCCCAACTCCTTTTTTTTTACTTTTTACCTGTTGAGATTGATATTAGCACTGATCCGTTCAAGTTATATTTTTCTAGGGTTAATTTCAGGATCGCGCCTTTTCCATTTTCATTCCCTCGCGACCCTAAACGCACCGTCTAATGAACAATTTGCCGGTGCTAATGGCCGCAGCAAAATGCGATCATTTTGGATCTTCAAAAGGATGACATGTCATTTTCACAAATACTAAAATTGAAAAATTCTAAATAAATCTTTTAGCATATTGTCGAGAGCAAAGTGATGTATTTACCACCAAAAAAAATTTTATCACTTTTACAATCAATTTAACTATTATTAATTTTCGTCAATCTAATAATTATAATTTATTGAAAATTAATAATATTTATTGTATCATATTTGTTAATTAATTATTAACTTTCAATAAATTATAATTCTTAGATTGACGAAAATCAACGTGATTAAATTGGTTGTAAAATTGGTAAGCTTTTTTGTGATAATTATATAGTGTCCCTTGTCTAAATATAGAGAGTATAATTTAATAATTTATTTACTCAGTAAATTATATAAATTTTGTTACTGTATAGAAAATATCCGTAGATATAAATCAACTTGGAATGAACCGACGTCGTACCATTTAGCCATAAACTTTCTAAAGTCATTTAGTTACAGATTCTGACAAAATTATAATTTAATATTTATTTTTGGATAAATTTTCTTATGATTGTGTAAAAATAAAAATAAAAAATTATATTTAATTTACTTGTATCTAATGACTAATATAATAAAAAAATTAGAATCATTAATGCTCAAAATTTAAAATGTATTTTACATTAATATAAAATAAGTCTAACTCTATTAGTTATAATAACCGTTAATACAAAATTTTTATTTCCACATAAAATAAAGGTTATACTAACAATTACCTTTCATCACTAAAAGTTTGAGCTATAGACTAAAAATGAATTATAAATTTCTTATTTTTAGTTACTATTTCGAGATTGAATAAGTATAGGTTACTTGTGGATGATATTCTTAACTTATTTAATATTGTATTGAAATTCAAAAAAAAATAGTTAATTAAAATAAATTTATTATTTAACAAAGACACAATTGAAGTAACATAATACAAACATCAATTTTTTTTTGGACAAACAATATACAAACATCAATTTGATCTCTCATATGAGAAGATTTTTTTGTGGGATGGGACCATGGTGGTCTCTCCTCAAAATAGAAAAAAAGGAGGGACGGAGGGGGAAAAAATAAATAAAAAAGGTAGAAATGGAAGAAAAAATTTCATTTATGGAAAAGAGATCAATGTATAAATGGTGGGCCTGAACCATATTAAACTTTTTCCTCTCATACAATGACAAGAAATATTATTTTGTATTCCATACAGTGAAAAATTAAAATCAAAAGAAAAGGACAACTATCTAATCATTGACCTGGTCGGCGTATTGAGTTACTGGATTACTGGTTCGATCAATGGGTTACTGGTTGAACCGCATGACCTGATAATTATATGTAATTCTATAATTTATATTAAGAAACTATAAACACACTCAAATATCTAAAAAAATGATAAAAAATTCAAATATTTTAATATGAAAAATAATAAATCACGTATTATTATCCAATAAAGGATCAAACAAAAATATAATGATCGTGATACGAGACTTCAGGTTCAGTAAACGACATCTCTAACTTTAAATTAAAACAAAATTTCCTGCATAGCGCAACATAATATTAGTGTTGTAGGTACATAATCTATGTAATTTAATAAACAAAAAATATTCAAATATGTCATCCATTATTATTTTATTTTATTTTTTGAAAAAAAAAATGGAACTTTTTGTAGGACCAGGTCAGGTGTGACACAGGTTATGATGCACAGTCGATCCATTGTTTCGGATCAATTTAGCGATTCTCCTGTCGATCCAATTTTATTAACATTGCAAATATCTTCAAATAGATGTTACAAATGACAATCTATTTGGCCGTTTAATTTCCAAATGCTTCAAATAACTATAGATTGATCTATAAAAAAATAAATATATATAAAATTTAATACTATTAAAAACTTTTTTTATCATGTTTAGAGATGAATATTGACATATATCCTCAAAAAGAATATTAAGTCACTTAGCCCCCTTACTAGCTAACCCAGCATATCCATTGCATGTGTACTCGGCGCCAATCCTCAGATGTCTTACCCCGCAGAGTAATATCATGTAGATGATTCGGCTGTGAAGGAGCTGCTGGAATATATATGTTGCACCATCCCAAACTGAATCATCCAAAGGGCCGGGATGAATAGAACGCTCAGTAGATGACGAGGACGATGCCATATAGCTAACTAATAATAATAAGTAGCAACAATTAGCAAAATATAAAAAATAATTAACTAACAAAATTATCTAATTATTAAATTGCTAATTATAAAAATAATACTAACTATCAACAATAACAATAACTAACAAAATAATGAAAATAAATATATGTTATAAAAAATGAATATAAATCTGGTAAAAATCATTTGCCTTGCTAATTCGTGAGACAAAGAACGGTTCTTTTGATTGTACTAAACAAAAGGATAAAAAAAGAGTATTAAAGATAATTATGATAGTGAAAACGTCAAGAAATATATTACCTTCAGTACCTATATACTTGTTAGCAACGAACTTTGAAAATACCCTACAAGCTGATTTGTTCCTTCAACATATTATTAGTCTGCCGGAAAGCTAAGAAAATCTCTTTTTCCCTAGAAACAGCCAAGAAACACCAAATTAATTCATGATGTTTGCATTGAACTTTGATATTAACCACCCTAATATGGATAATTTTCCTTAATAATCCCTAGCATGCCAATTCAGTGAAGAAAAACAAATCTCTCTTCCACATTTTAAAATAATTGTAAGTGCCTATCACATGGTCAATATGTGTCTTTATTAACAACACCATCTTCTAAATATTTTCTATCTTTCTTATGAGGTTTAAAGATTTGGAAGCAGAATCAAACTGCAGGCTTGATTAATTATTTCAAAAAATGTACTAGCTGAATAACTTTACTAACAGAAAACTTGCACACAGTAACAAATATATATAAACTACCAGAGGGTCAAGCCCAAACTGGGATTCTCCCTCTAAATGACATAAAAATTGTTTGATCATAATGATCTGAGCTTGTTTATAACAACAATTTTCCATAAATAATGGAATAACAATTTGTTTAAAGCATCGAATATGCAAATAAAACCAGAATGCATATGAAGTTTCCAACCTACACCACCTTCTTCCTTACCATTTCGATCATCTCCTCTAATATGTTCCTCTCAAGTCTCAAAAATTTGAAAATGGACATAATAATAACCACAGTTCTGCACCTCTGTCTCTAGAAGGTAGGGAGTGAACAAACAGAAACCATAAAACAAAAGTTCCAAACAAATGAATTTGAGATTTTAAGTATTGCATGGAACAGCTACAAACAACTTGAGGTGAATGTGAAAAATGTTAGACCGAATACCAGTCCAACAAATTACCATAAGATGTAATAATTGAACTTTGAAGCTCTTGGCTACTATTAATGAACAAACTTAATAGAAGTGACTCTGATTTAAAAGTCTTATTTTTTATATTAATCATAGATTTTTGCCAATCTAATGATTATAGTTTATTGAGTTATATTAATTAATTAATTATTAATTTTAAATAAATAATAATTGTTAAATGGACGAAAATCAACAATTGAGTTACATGGGATAAAAAATCTGTAAAATGTCAACATGTTAAAAAATGAAAGAAAATAGTGACACATTACATAAAATGTGCATGATTCTCATCATATACATGGTATGATATTTTTTGGGTTTATGTTTTCTCATGATATATAAAAGAACATATCTCCAACCATAGAAATAATTTTCAATGTGGGATCCACTTATAATTAAAAAATTAAAATAAAAAATTGATTTGGAACTATTCATGGGTATGTAGGCAAAATTGTTCTATTATGTAATATAAGAAAACATAAACCCATATTTTTTTATGCAAACAAATAAATAAAGTGAAAACTGTTTATCCTTTAAAATGACACAACTTATATCCTTTCACTCTCACAAAGAGGTGAGACCCACACCTTTATTTTTTTGTCAACTCTCTTCTACTTTATCTATCTCTTTCTCTAGCTTAAAATGACACAATTTTACATTCTTTAAAATGACACACATTTTACCCATAAATAAATAAAATGACTTTTTGTATATGCTTATCTCATATTACTTAAGAGATATATCTCTTTTAAAAAACTTTTGAGTTCATACCAAAAAAATTAAATTAAAAAGACTTTTGAATAATCGAATGAATAGTGAAGGAATTTTTAAAAATAAAATAAAACTTTTTTGTGTTATCATTAAAAAAAATCAATTTTATATTAGATATGGTCAATTTTATAAAAAAAGTGTGGCCAATTTATTTATCATTTTATATAAAAGAAAGACGTTAACATTGAGCTGTTGAGCATGTCTGTCAAGTGGAACTCATTTATTATTTTATGTAGCGGAAAACATTAACTTTAAACATGTTCGTAACGTAGTAGCCTTTAATATTTTGAAATACATTGAATTAAAAAAAAAGGTTTTTGAATAATCTGGATGAAGAATTTTTTATATAGAATTTTTTATATAGAATTTTTTTTTTTGAAAAAAAAAACTTTTGAGGATTATGGTTAAAATTTTAAAAATTTATATTAAATATGGCTAATTTATTTATCATTTTATATAAAAGAAATACGTTGTCCTTGAGCATGTCTGTCAAGTGGAACTCATTTATCAATTTTTTATTTATTTTTTATAACAACTCATTTATCATTTTATGGAGCGAAAAGATGTTAACTTTAAGCATGTTTGTCACATAGTAGTCTTTAATATTTTGAAATACATTGAATTTAAAAATTTAAAAAAAGGTTTTTGAATAATCTGGATTAGGGATATAAATGGGTTAAGCCGGTCTACAGCGGCCTACGGCCTCGCTTATATTAGATCAGATTTGGCTTATTATAAATAGTAAAATAGAACATACCTAAACTTTTAAAAAGTTTTATTCAAAAAATAGGTTATAATTTTTTTTTGTACATGTTGAGCCTATAAATTTACGTGTCGGCTTATATCATATTATTTATTTTAAACAAAATAAAATAAATAAAATTATTATTTTAATAATTTCAAATATTAAAGTAATAATATTTTAGTTATTCTTTTAATTGATGAATATTTATTAGGCTTAAATAGGCTAACAGACCCAGTCCAATATTTTTATTTTTTAAATATAGGTTAGGTCAGATTTGTAATTTACACTAACAGCTCAGTCTAAATCCAATATTTCGTATACAAATCTGATTTATTTAAGCCAAAGTTTAGCCTAATTTATTTACATCCCTGACTGAAACAGTGATGAAATTTAAAAAAGTGAAGGCGTTTGAGGGTTATAGTTAAATTTTTTAAAATTTATATTAAATATGGCCAATTTATTTATCATTTTATATAAAAGAAATACGTTAACCTTGAGCATATCTACCAAGTGGATCTCATTAATCATTTTATGTAGCGAAAATATGTTAACTTTAAGCATGTTTGTCACGTGGTAGTCTTTAATATTTTGAAATACATTGAATTTTAAAAAATTGGAAAAAGATTTTTTAATAATATGGATGAAATGGTGAAGAAATTAAAAAAAAAAAAGTTAAAGGCTTTTGAGGGTTATGGTTAAATTTTTTAAAATTTGTATTAAATATGGTCAATTAATTTATGTAGAAGAAAGACGTTAACCTTGAGCATGTCCGCTAGGTGAAACTTATTTATCATTTTGTGTAGTTTAAACCAATATTTTAAAATCCTACTCCACCTCCCGGTTTGACTCGGGTCGACCCTGACCCCTCTCATCTAAGGGTCGGGTCGGATTCACAAGTTGGACCCTATACGCATATCACTCTGACCCCAAAAACTCGGCCGAGTTTCAGTGACTTTCGGGTCAAAGTGGGTCACTGCATGTTTTTTTTTAAAAAAAAATCCATGAAATAATGTCGTTTTATTAAAAAAAATGCTTGCAAACCTAAATTTAATCATTCTCTTCTCTCCCAGCGACCTAGACATCTTCAATCTCCACCTCTGCCGTGAATCTTCTAAAAAACATAAGAATTTTACCTATTCAAATGAAATCCTTATGGTCGTCGATGGAAAATAAAAACTCATTCTTACTTCTTTCAAATTTTCCTTTATCAGGGACCTTCTCAAAAGAGGCACAACCGGGTCAGCATGGTGACCCCATTAGAATATGAGTTTTGTACTTTGGTATTTTGATACTTTAATTAGGTTATGTAATATTGACTCGTGGTTGTAATTGGTGAATTATATTAAGTATATTTTGAATCTTTGATGATTGGTGGTTTATTTTTTAATATTTTCATATAAGATATATATTTATATTTCTTAATATAAAAAACCGGGTCAGCATAGTGACCTTGTGACACCCGGTTGAACCCGTGACTCCGTGACCCTTGACCTAAGTTGGGTCGATTGCAAGGCCGGATTTTTAAACACGGGTTTAAACATGTTTGTCATGTGGCAGCCTTAACAATATTTTGAAATACATTTAATTTTGTAATATTCAAAAATAAAAATAAAATAAAATAGTAACAATAATAGACCGTAAGCAAGTCTCATTATATATATATATATATATATATATATATATATATATATATATATATATATATATATATATATATATATATATATATATATTGCTATCCATTAGAAGAAGAAAAAAGAGAGGAGAGAAAGGGAGAGATAAAAAAGAGAGGAGGAAAGTGACGAAGCAAAAGGTAACATTATGTAAAAAAATATATATATATTCTCTCATTTTTTTATTTATTCTTCAAACAATATGAATTTTCATGCTATTGTAGTCTTGTTAAATTCTTCTCCTTAAATATTCCTTGAAATCATTTGTTACAGTAGTTTGGTTTTTGATTTCATTCTTCTACGGTTCCTTTGTTTTCTTTAAAATTTGGTTTCTGATTGCCGAGTTGGTTGTTTTATTAAGAGAATGTGTAAATTTAATTGATGAAGACTGTTATGAACTGAATCACAAAGTTTGGGTTCAGACAATTATAGGTTAAGGGACGCCTTATCGTGGCTTGAGCTCCTCCATAATAAATCTTTCATATGCAGGGAACCACAAAGTGAAAAAATTATTTAGCTTCAGTTAAATATTACACAATGTATTATTTATTATATTACTTCATTTTATTAAATTATATGAGAGAATGATATTTTCCCGTTATTACGGCTGGAAATTGTTATAGTTAGAAAACCTCAATATGACTGAGAATTTTCTCACGTGTGTTTGTTTTATGCTAACATCTCCAGAAAATCATAATGCCTAGTCTAATAAGCTTATCAGGTGAAGGATGGAGTATCAATGTTTACTCCTACGAGGACCGCATGGAGTTTTATATTATAGTAGGAAATCAAGGAGCTGTTGCAATATTCTATGCCGAGAGTGTGGAGACCTACACCTATAGACTAGATTAGGATAAAACTGTTGTATTGTATAATTATGTGATGCCAATATGTAAAATATAAACTGAAGTGATGTGATATTTAGTAGACTGTATTTCCTCTTTCTCTATCCCTATCTCGTAGGTATAGCGTTTGAATCGGACCAATGTAAAATAATTTCTGTATGTACCTGATTTAACATTATCTATAAAGTAATGTTGGTAGATGTTTATATAATTTTTTTTTATTTTTTACTGTTCTTATCATCAATAGTAAAATTAACATTAACTCCTTTACATATGATTTCTAACTGATTATGCATAAAGCGAAAACATATATATAAAAAGGGGAAAACATTTATGCGGCAACCGGAGATAAATTTGTCTCCGGCCATCCCAAAATTACGTAATTTTGTTTATTAATTTCTTTATATTAATTGATTCACCTTTGAATGATTATGATTTTTTTTCTGTCTCTTCCTTTATTACCATTGATTTATCTTTGTATGACTATAATTTAGTAGCCGGAGATAAAATTATCTCGAGCAGCTTGAGAAATGATAAGTCAAATCATGTATATTCCTTATAAAATTAAAAATCAAGGGATGTTACAAATTTCAAGTATATTTATCATACAATGACACGTAGTAACATATGTCTTCTTATTTTATTAAAATTATATTTGCGATTAATCATTAATTGACTCCATATAGTAAAAAAAATCATTGAATTTGATTTGTTTCCAATGCTAACGGAAATAACTTAATACTTTTTCATTTTATGTTTTACACCTAAAATTATAGGCACGTTTGTATAATTGATGAAATATTAATTATGGATCTTATAGTATAACATGATCATTTATTTTATGTCTTACCCCTGAAATCCGGTTTAAGAGTCAGGACCTTAATCCCCAAATCTTCGACCATCATATGAAAATTATTCATACTCTGGCATTAATCACTTTATGTTAATAGCAATGTTTATCATTATTGAAACTCGATTGCATTAAATTACCTTTAAAATGAAGAGGCATGTTTTAATGATTCTAGCAATAAATTACTTTTAATTCCATTTCCACTGACATTAATGTCGAATCAAATTCAAATGGTTTTTAATTATATGGAGTGAATTAATTATAAATCAAGTCTGGTAAGAAACGGCGCATCCAATAAACACGTTAGAGGTCTAGCGTTAAGTGTGTTCCCCGATGTTATTAAACCCGAACCGGTCATCGACTCGGTCGGGGTATCGGGTCACTGGTTCAACCAGTGGGTTACTGGTTGAATCGCATGACCCGGATAAATATATATAAATTTATTTTTTATACTCAAAATTTCTTAATTTTTATATTGTCTAGCAAAATTAATAATTATGTGTAACAAATTCAAAATTTTTATGTGCTTTTATATTGTATTGTAATTATATATACATTTTTAATTTTTAAATTGAGGAGATAAATTATAATTTTTGTTTTAAAATTAAAATGAAATATAGAAAATTCAAAAGTATATATATATATTAAAAAAACATTTTTAAAATTAAAACAAATAAATTAATAAAATTATAAACCTTTATGACTTTTTATATAAGGCAATTATTGACAACAACGGATATAGGTATTCATCAATAAAAAGCCAAAAACAACTTATTTAAAAAATAAAAAACCAATTTTTAAATGACAGATATATGACTCAGATTGAATGACAAGTGAATGAGAACTCCTAGAGCCCCTCAACTATTTCAATTTTCAAAAATCAGTCATTATTGTTGTACTTTTCTCCCCCTCTCTCTTTTCTTTCTATCTCTTTTCTCTTTTACGTCTTCCTTATTATTTCAGTCACCTTTGTATTGTTGCCTCTTTATTTTTTATCCTCTTCTATCTCCGATTCATTTTGTTACGGTTCTTTTATCTTTCTTCATTTCTTTTTCTCCGACCATGGACGCTCTAGTTATAGAAGATGCAAAGCAGAGGAAGAGTCACCGATTTTTTTATCGCTGGAACGACCCCCTCCTCCTCCTCCTTTTTTTTTTTCTTTTCTAATATTCACTTCAGTCCTCCACCTCAGCTTGCAAAAATGGTTCTCACTCGATGAACCGGCGAGTCACCGGTTTGGAAGAAACCCGGCCGAGTTACACGAGTCACACCGGTTGAAATGCATATCCGATCTATTGAGATACCCGGACCGGTAGCATGACTGGTTTACCGGTTTCTGGGTTGAACCGGCCGGTCCGGTCCGGTTTTGATAACACTGGTTCCCCCTCGATGTGATATTTAATAAACATGTTATAGGGTCTAGTATTTGTAAATAGGGGCAGGTTATATTTACAAATTTTTTTGTTTACAAACTCTTACAAACTATACTATATTTCTCTGGGAGAATACAAACTTTTACAAACTACATTATATTCTCCCGGAAGAATATAGTGTAATTTGTAAAAAAATTCTAAAAAATTTGTAAACGGATACTGTCCCTTGTAAATATTTTCAATACTTATGGGGCATTACAAGTTACAACTCAGTACATCACTTGCTACAATTGAAAAAAAAATATTAACTTTATTTATTCCACCTATCTCATTTGGGTTAATGTTACTGAAATTATATTTTTTCTTTTTATTAATTTTTATTAATAAATTATATTTTTTTTCTTACTTTTAATAAAGGAATACATTCTTGTAAAGATATGGAATCATTGACTCCTTCTCATTCATTGACAAATATATGATGAATATCGATTGATCATATTGAGTTTCGTCGAAAGCATTGACATCCACGGATATTTGATGAATATTGATTGACTTTGTACGTCGATGATGCTTTTTTAATGAATATTATTGGAACTCTCATTGATTACACATGTAAGGGCAATGAAGTAGAATCTTTGATATTTGTGTCAAATTTGAAATTTGACACCTCATATGAGAGTCGTTAGATTGAAAAAGATCAACGACTATAATTTGTAAACATGTGATACCATTGATCTATTCTGATAAATCTAACGACTCTCTATGAGGTGTCAAATTTCAAATTTGACACCAGTGTGAAAGGATCGCACGGCAATATAGTATTTCAATACAAATCATACACATTTTTATAGCAAGTACGGCATTAGATTACAATTGACAATTAATTCAACAACTAAATAGATGAACGAAATTTCAATAAACAAAGTCTTTATATAAAGAATACACCCTGTAAGTAGCCTAGCCATTAATCATTAAACAGTAGTTGAAGGGGATTAATTAACCACCCTGCAGTTTTTCCTGATCTCACCGCCTGAGCCAGTTAAAGGGCTAAGCATGCTCATTTTTACCATTGCGTCTGCAAAGTCTTTTTTGAAACGTCCCATGTTTCTGCTATATGTAACTACGTCAGAGTCTGTGGGTCCTGACCCATTCACGAAGAGTTGTTGGTCCGAGTGTACGAGACCCTTTTTCTTCACCAAGTTCTTGTAGTAAGCATTGTCAAAAATGAATGGAGTGGTGGAATCGAAAGGAGATAAATTGTCATCACCACTTTCGAAGGGACACTTTGCTTGCATTGATGCTGCAAATGAGGCATCTATGTTTGTCTCATTATAAATCCTTGCTCTGAATAGACTGCACCTCACTAGGCCTATTGTGTGAGCTCCTGAACCATGGTTTTCATCAAAAAATAACAAAAAGATGGTTAGTTTTATGTAATTTCACTACCCAAAAATACCTTAATTCAGTCTATAGATAGTCCTTTCCATGTCTCTACTCTCGACCAGAGCACCAATGGTTACGAATATTGAAATCATCACTTTAAAAACTAGCTTAAAGAATTGGAGTGCCCAAAGCCTTAGTTGTATAGGGAACTAATGTGGATTTTTTCTTGTAGTTATATAGACAATACGCAGTAAAGTGCATTTAATTACCTGATAAAGTAACCATTTCTTTGGTTGTGAAATTTTTCTTGGCGAAAGCGGTGATAAGGCCACTAAGATCCAAAAATGGAGCAGGTAAGTCTGAATTAGATTGATCTAAACTTGCTGTGGTTGAATCTTTTCTGCCTAATTGTACATCCCATCTTTGTCCACCAAGCTGAGAAAAATTAAAGTTGACTTACATTAATTGTTTTCCATCATAATATATTAATGGGGTTTGATTTTCTCATGTTGAATGAGAATTCAATCCTCATGTTGTAGAGATAAAAAACATGCGGAACCATGTGTTAGAAAAAATTATATGTATGACCTATGTCAACACAAAAATCGAAAAGTGTGTAGGAAAACTTGAATTCTCATGTTGAATGAGAATTATAAAACCCTATATTAATATACACTCACTATATGGGAAATGAATCTTAAATTTGACCAATTTAATTGGATTGTATATATATTTGTGTGTTTTTGGATACTTGTACTTACAGCAGCAACAGAGTCTCTAGCAGCAACGGCTAAGATGTCAGCACAAGAGACAACACCAGGGCACGAACTCTCCAATTGAGATTTGATGTTGTCTATGACCTCAAAACCCCTAAGGGAGTTACGGTTTGGAAAAGAACTTTTCTCCCCTGTGAAATTTGCTGCGTCATCTAACAACACTGATCCATCACATCCCTGTAAAAGACAAATTAACGTGAAAATGAACATCAATTAATTCTTAGAAGAGACACATAAGTTACTTTTCATTATCAATGTCTTCTGAGAAATGCCATCTAGCTACCACATAATTTGAGTGAGAAAACCGTGATATACTGTTCTCTAAATAATATAATTATATCATCTGTATATATAAGAATTATTCTGTAACAAAATTCATTTTTAGAATTAGACTCATTTAATTGTATCTTTTAGTCAATAAAGAAATCCCCAAATACACCAAAAACCATTGGTTCAGATAATAAGAAGTTTGTTCCCTTTAACTAGAGAA
Organism: Gastrolobium villosum; assembly: GCA_032173675.1. Lineage (NCBI taxonomy): Eukaryota > Viridiplantae > Streptophyta > Magnoliopsida > Fabales > Fabaceae > Gastrolobium > Gastrolobium villosum. The sequence goes on from JAVKPL010016175.1 coordinate 72,667, forward strand.
TAGAGAAAATTATGTTAGGAAAATCGTCTCATATAATGAGTCCGACAATACTTGAATTGCGTTAGTCGAGTAATTGATGAATATGACACCCGTGTCAAACTAAAAAGTTTGACAATATATATGGAGAGGAATTTTTTGTTTACGAACTCTTATAAACAAAACACTACGTACTTCCGGAAATATCTAAGTTACACGATGTACTTCCAGGAGTACATAGTGTAATTTGCAAAAATTTGTTAAAAAAGTTTGTAAACGGATCCTTCCCCAATATATATATTTATGGGGTTAATGTTTCTCATGTTGTATATGATAAAATTATCTCTTACACACACATAAAAATATGTGGGACTTAAATTTTATCTTTTTATCTGTTCTCCTCACATGGTTTCACATAAACTCCACAAAGTTTTATCTATGTAAAAGATAATTTCATTTCATATAACTTGAAAGATTTTAAACCCATAAAAGAAATCCCCAAAATACAAGTATTCTAACATTAAAATATTTTTCTGTTCTGTCAAAGGCTGGCAGTGTATAAATCTTGCCTTTGTATATATGAGTATTATCATGAATAATAAAAAATGCATTTTGCAAGTTGCGAGACTTTGTTTTACAGCATTAATGCTAGCATATTTTGGTGCATAAACATCTAACACAACATTCACATGCTGAATAATATTGAAGTTCATGCATGAAGTAAATGCATAATGCAGGTAATGAAAGTTATGCAAATAAAAGATGATGAGTGAAATGAGACTTGCTTGAACAAAGCAGTCATGGAAATGGAGTCGAAGCAAGGATGCCCCCATGCGACGCTCTTTTTCCACAGCATCTTCCACTGCTTTATTAATGATGCGAAGGGCTTTTGGGCACTTTTTATCATAGAATTTAGTGGATAACTGAGCTGAAGTTAAACCAATAAGACATGTAATAAAAATCAACCAAAACTTGAGTTTGAAGCAGGGAAAGGAAAGAGAGAGAGAACTTGAAGCCATGACCAAAGGTTCTAGCTACTAGTAACAGAAAATAGAGAGGTTTTTAGATGATGGGGTGTGGTTATGGCCATGAAATGTTACACTTATATAGAAGGTTCAATTTGCACTATCTTTTTGGATTATCTCTTGTCCATAATATGATAATACCCTCCGGGTCAACTATGCAAAGTCAAACATCTAAGAGAGAGTATTTGACAAAATCAATGTAGAATGGGAGCGTGGATCTGCAAGGCATGCTTCATCGAGATCAAGAAACCGTGTATAATGTTAAGTACGTTAGCTGTATTATGCTTGACAATTTTGACTTTACCAAAATTCTTGAAGATTTGATTTGATTCCAGGACACTGCACTTAGCTTAACCTACAAGGGCGGATGAAGCCAAATGGAAGAAAAATAATAGTTTATGCCGTCGCTTAATTTCACAAAATGTTGAGATATATAGTCCACATCAGTTGTATAAGGTCCTAAGATTCTTTACATGGTATCAGAGTCTCGCTGTCCCCACATTCTCTTGTGGAATTTATTAGCACAGGTAGTCTGGGCCTGTTGCATTGTCCACTCTTCAAGCCCAATGGGTTCTCGGGGACGTGTTGAGATATATAGTCCATATTGATTGTATGATCAACTAATGTGGGATATATAGTCCCACATTGATTGTATGATCAACTAATGTGGCATTTATAAGGCCTTGGCACTCCCACACTTTGAGCTAGCTTTTGGGTGGTGTATCTCAAAGTTCTTTACACAAAACTTGGCATGTTAGATTTTTATTTTCAAAAACCATTTTTTAGTTTTTAGAATAAAAAATAAAAACTTTACAAAGGTTGTTTTGTGAAAATGACTCTCAAAATAATAAGTGCTTTTTAGTTTTTGAAATTAAAATTAGAGAAATTAAACTCTAGAGATGTTTTCAAATTTTGTTTTATTTTGTTGGTGACAATTTTATAATTATGAGGATTTATTAATGATATTTTCATAAATAGATTTAATTTTTTTAATTTTACATTCTTTTATGGTAACAATTTTATAATTATGAAGATTTATTAATGATATTTTTACAAATAATTTGATTTTTTTCAACTCTAAGTAAAGTTATATTTAAATAATTTTTATTATTTCTTATTTTTTAAATTAATTTATAAAATTTGTATTAATGCAGAATAATCTTGAAGAAAAGAAAAAAAATAAAATCAAAAGACCCCCTTGGTTCTCATCTTTATTGGCTTATGAGACTTTCTCTTTCTCTTTTGGGGGACAAAATGAAAACTAGAGACTTCTTTGTATTTCAACCCTTCTGTTCTAATTATTAGAAACAAGATAGAAGAAAGAAGGTTTCCTTTGTAAACAAATTTAGAAGAGAATACTCGGTTGTCCAATTCTTGCGGATTGAATTCTTTCTTACAATGGTTTTCCATGAATAAAAAGGGTAAAATATGTGTTATTTTAAAGGATATAAGGTTGTGTCATTTTAGGAGAGAGAAAGAGATAAATAAATGGAGAGAGTTGATAAAAAAATAAAGATGTGGGTCTCATCTCTTTATGAGAGAAAATATAAATTATATCATTTAAAAGGATAAACATTTTTCCCAAATAAAAAACTACTTTTGTAATGCAACACATAGATCATCCATGGGTTACAAGAAATTTTTTTTCTTGTTGGTATTCAACTAGAATAAATATACATAAAGCGTTTGCTTTTTCTATGATTAATGTAGATAATTTATCTACATTGAGCCCAAAATGAAGTAATTTTGAGGCGGAAATCAAGACATTTTTGTAATTATAATTTGTTTTATGGTTTTAATAAACTTTTTTTTGTATAATTTTTTAAATTTTCAACCCAAAATAATGTTGTTTTGGAATAAATCTTTGGTGCGACTGCTGCACCTAGATTTAGTGCATCTCATCAATGGAAGCATTATACATCAGAGAAAAGAGAAAAAAAATTGTCATAAAAAAAATAATTTTAACTGACATGTAATATTTTTATTGGTGGGATGCACTGAATCTTTGGTACAACAGTAGTACCAAAGATTTATTCGTTGTTTTGGAAGCGAATGTGGATAACTTATCTTCATTTAATGTAGAAACATTAAAGCCATATAAAAATTATAAATTATTTTCTCATTTTACATGAGATAACTATTTCATATAAAAAATTGTGCCACTTGTTATCAAAAAATAAAAATAAAATTGTGCCACCGCTTTTTCTTCTTTTTTTTTGTAATGGGTGGTGGATCCCATCACATCATGTGTATATAATATAAGATAGTTATCTCCAATAATATGAGAAAATAAAACCACTATATATATAAAGGCAAAAATATTTCTCATTGCAGGAAAAGTATCTTCTCCTATCACTCACACTTCATTTTTTGTGCCAATTTTTTTGTTACATGTGGGCCCCACCACAAGTAAATGTCTGCAAGAACTTTCAAACTTCTTATGCAACTGGGAAGTTGAAAGCCCATATACAAGAGGGGAGGTTATTCTTATACCAATGCAAAAATAATGAGCTTTACATTTAATCTTGATCATTGATCAATTTATATCCAATGTCTCACATAATTAAAAAAAATATAATTGTTAGATATAAATAATGGATAAGGTTAATAATGTAACTTAAACTGTGGGTCAATACCATTTTACACCGATATAAGTTACACTTTCAATTTTAATTATTGATCTCACTTATATATACGGTACTAATTTTTCAATTATATAAGTTATTAGATACAAGTGCATTAATAATTAAGATTGAGTATAAGAGTGTTTATTCTTGTATCAATTTAAGAATAATATGCCATTACATCAAAATTTAGCTATTAATTTATTTGCATCTAATGGCTAACATATATAATAAATCAGAGTCGTTAGATATAAATAGAATTAACGATTAAGATCGAAAGTATAACTTATAGAGTTGTAAAATGATTTTTAATATATATATTGGAAAAACTATCAATTTATATCCAATGGTCATAATTAAAAAAAATATAATTGTTAGATATAAATAATGGATAAGGTTAATAATGTAACTTTATGCTACATGTGATATTTTCTTTCCTACACATATTTCGATAACTGTGCCACATTTTTTTTCAGGTGGTGGAGCCCGCAAATTTGTTTATATGCATGAGATAACTTATCTCCTTTAACATGATATTAATAAAACCCTATATATATATATATATATATATATATGATCCGTTGTCTTCACTATTTCATATAATAATAATAAAAAAGTGATGAAAAAATTATGATAAAATACATGTACATATATAATGACATATACTAATACAACCATTAAAATCTATTTCATTAATTTTTTAATTAATAGTTTTCAGTTTATATTTTGTCTTCTAAAACACAACCAGGCGGTGTGCATTCCTTTCATATTTTGAATCTATTCAGGACAGGTCGCAGTTAGGCGGACAAAAAAAGGAATAATGGGTGAGTCGCACATTCCTTTCATATTGGTATCTGTACTTGCAATACGGAAGGGGATCCAAATTGAAGTGCTTAACACGACGCGTACCTACATTTATGATTTATAGTTTTATACTACCAATATCATCATCATCATCATATCATATATATATATATATATATATATATAGGGATGTTATAATTACAATCTTTTTTTATATTTTTACATAAAACATCACCGTTGATTTCCGTCAATCAACGGTTATATAGCAAATCAAATATAATTATTATTATTCACAATAAATGATAACCGTTATATATGTATATATATATATATATATAATCATATATATATATATATATATATATATATATATATATATATATATATATATATATATGTGATGTTCTCCCGCGATAACACAATTATAGTAAAATTATAACTATGTTCTCCCGGGAGAACACCATAGTGCACTATGTTCTCCAGCGAGAACATAGTGCAAAAATATTACAATGGTGTTCTCCCGGGAGAACATAGTTATAATTTTACTATAATTGTGTTATCGCGGGAAAACATAGTGCACTGGACCGATTTTCACATCCAGTCACTGTACACTTACTAAACCATATATATATATGTGTGTGTGGAAAAAACATTTCTACAACCACTTTATATAAGGTTATTTCACACCTTGTCTTATAGCTATTAGATAAAAAAAGATTAATGGTGTCACATGTTTACAAATCAGAGTCGTTTATCTTTTTTGATCCAAGACGCTAGGATGAGGTGTCAAACTTTAAATTTAATATTAATGTCAAAGAATTTTATCCCGTACATACATATATTTATTATTTATTATGTATGCAGCTGTGTTAAAAATTTAGTAAGAATATACCTAATTCGATCAAATTAATCGATAAATCAATGGAGAAACTAAAAAAAACCTTTTATTCTAACTGATGATCTAACTAGGGATATGCAAAATAATCAAAAAAATGAACCAAACCATGAACCGAACTAAACTGTACTTAAAATAACCGATTTTTAAAAATTATTTCATGAACCGAATCGATTTTTAGAACCAGTTTAAGAACCGAACCGTTTTCGGACCGAACCAAATTGATTTTTATAACTTTATTTTTTAAATTTTAAATTTTTGTTTTTTTTTTCGGAACAGGGTAGAACCGAACCGAACCAATTTTGAACCGAAACGAATTATTTTTGAACCGAACCATTTAAACCAATTCGATTTGATTTAAAAAAAAAAATCGATTCGGGTCGACGCATGCACACCTAACCATTCCTTTACCCTTAGGTGGTATGGGACTTTCTTATTCTTCTTTCATGTGGTATCATTTGTGTATTTATATATCATGCTTATATAATATTATTTCAAACAATAATTAATAATATCGTTTAAAATAAAATTATTAATAATATATCTTTTGGATCCATATAATGGGTCCAAATATAAAAGTATTAATTCATAATTATAAATATAAAATATAAAATAATGTTAACTAATGGTCATTCACCAAATAATTAGTTAATATACCAAATAAAGAATGATTTCAAATATATTTCAAATCATGATTTGAGTGTTTTGTGTTAATTATGATTTAAGTTTTTCTCCTATTCACCTCATATGTTATTATTATCTGTACTCTCTATACAAAAGAAAATCGAAGAGTTTTCCTAAGATCACCTTCATCAAGAGCCTGTCATAAGGGATAACATAATATTAGGCTTTAATACTAAGTGTTCGGAGCCTCACAATCCTTAAGAACTCATGGACTAATCTACTTTTTATCTGAGCATTTCACGACTTACACAATAATTAAACAATAGACATATCATCAGATATGATATACTAATGACAAATAGCTCTGACATAAAACATAAACTATTACACACATTTATTTCATAACCACACACGCATCCATGACTTCAATCATTATCGGTGGTGCTGGTGCTAGTAAAGATAGATAAATTAAAGGCTCTTCTTTCCTCTTAATGGACATCATTATAAACATCTTTCTACCATGACCTCTCGGATTTGGATTTTTCTTCAATTATTTCTGCCATGATATCAACATTTGTATCTTGAGGATTTTGCCAGATCATATCATAATCAGGAACTTTGGTTTATGTGATTGGATAAAACCTAATTAAATATGCATCGGATCTGGATCTTGTGAAAAGCTTCTGCCTTGAAAAATTTAGTTATAAAAGTTTATCAGTGAAATTTTTTATAAATGTAACCACGTTCGTAAAATAATTATAAAAAAAGAAAAGGAATAAGAACATTTAGATTCATATATCACATCTGCTCCTTTTTCCATCGTTTTCCAATTTTCCTATATTCTTATTTTTTATTTATCTATTTTTGCAGAAGTTTAAAACTTCAAAAATAAAAAACAATGAAAATAATTATGAAAGATTATAACAATCACGATTCATGATAATTTCGAAATTTCGTATAAATACGGAACAAACTGAGATTGGGGAGTGATTCAGTGGGGAAACTCCACTAGTAGCCTGTTTTTCTTAATGTTTCCTTCACTTTCCCATTTTTTTTTTTGTCAGATATAAAATAATAATTTTAGTGAAATAAAATACGGGTAAAACTAGAATAATGTAACATAATCTAAAATTTTCTACTCAAACAAGAATATAGGTGGGTCCCATATATAATAAAAATTAAAAATGACTGAAATCTTAATTTTTTTTTTTTTAAATTTTTTAATATTCTTCCTCTTTGATTTAATGGTGATTAGATACTTAGCAGTAAAAAAGCTTGATATGCTTCCTCAAATAATAATTTGAGTGAAATAAAATATCCTTTATTGGTTCCTGAACATCTATTAATTTTTCCTTTCTTGGACATTGATCATTTTCTCGCGAACCAAACAGAAAATCACACTAATACATAGTTCAATCAGGTTCGAATGCAGTGAAAGAGCAAGCACTATCGCCGTTTCTCGCAGCGCAATGGGCAAAGAAACGGAAATCCTCTGTCGCCTTGCCGCGAACCATCTCCACCTAGCTCAATTCGAACCCTTACGAGGCGTTCTCCTTGCCCTCCGAACCCGAGACCGTGACCTAGCTCGCGAAATTCTTCAAACAATCGTTGCTCGATCGGGTCGATTCCGAAACATCGCGTGGTCGCACTCTTGTTCATCTCCCGCTCTCCTCACCTACCTATCAACGCTCGAATTGTTGCAATTGGATAACGCTTCCTCGGCCTGGAATTTCGACCAAGACACGTTGCGGTTACGCGCCGAGTTCCTGCTACTGGTTCAAGATTTGATCGACCTGGTGTCACAAGGTTCGGAGGAGGAGCAACCGGGTTCGTTAGGAGAGTGTAAAAGAGTTTTGGATGGGGTTTTAGAGTTAGGTGTGAAGAGGCTGAGAGTGGATGAGGACGTGGATGGTGAAATCGAGAGGAGTGAGACTTGGACTACTGCAAGTGTGGCTTCGGTTGAAGAAGGAGAGTTGATGAGTTTGAGGAAGTTGATTTTGGATCATGCGGATATTTTTGATGCACTATGTGTGAATATTCATTTGCAAATTAGGCATTGGGAGGGTGACGATCCGGGTTTAGCAATTGCTGTGAAGGGAGGTGAGGAATTGGAGGAGGATGTTAAGGTGCTGTGTGGGATTCAGAGGACTGTTCAGGTTGCTCATTTGGATGCTATGAGGGAGTGTCTCAAAGTGGATGATGCAGAAGGGGCAGTTTCTCATATCCGTTTTCTCCATTTTGATTATGGACTTGATCAATCTGAGTACCGGTATGCTCATTTTTATCCCCTTTTGCAAACTGAAGCAACTTGTGTGAGGGTTGCTTTAAGCATAGAAATTAAGTTTCCCTTTAAACATTTAGTCTTAAGAAAAAACAACATGGAGCTTTGAATGACCGGTTCACACTTAGGAACTTAACAACATTTTATCACGAACTTCTCGAAGCCATAATCTATTAAGGAAGGGCTATACAGATATTGTTTCTAGATTTTATTTGAACTATGGAAATCTTTAACAGTAGGCAAATAATATTTTCTTAATTCATTTAGTTGTATGCTTAGTGCTATGGTCGACCCTTTTCTCAAAATTATTATTGTTTAGATCAAAGAAGAATATGATAATAGAATGAAAGGAGTGAATGTGCATTTGGAGGAGAGGAGGATAAGAAATTTTACTAAAAAGATAAAAGAAAGAAAACATTGAGGCAACATGACTCAATAAAACAGTTAGGAGACCATTCTCTGTGATTTATTGTAATTTATATTCTTGCAAAACTGTCATGAGTAAGCACCCTGGAAGAATCAATAATTCAAGCCTATTCTTCAAATTAGAGGATACATGGACAAATTTAATTGCTACATTATTGCCCGTGAGTTTACAAGGTTCCTGTGTTTTACCTCATTCTTTCACGGCTACCATCAGTATCTGTGCTACCTCTGTATTTGAATGAATAATATGTATCATTCTTTATATAATAATAGTCGAGGACCTGAGGTCGCTTCTTCTTCTTTCTTTATTAACTAATTAATTAACTTTCTTCTTCTTTCTTAATTAATTAATTTGTGTTTTTATGTTTTATTTCAACATTTTTCCTGTCCTAGATGTTCATATCTGCATGTTTCCTAATTCTTTTGTAGAATAGTTTTGAAAGATCTCCTGAAGATCGTTTTATCACGAAGTGAGGAGTTTGGGGACTCTTGGCGTATCATGCGTAATCAATTGCTAAAGATTTATAGCGAAGCTCTTTCATCAAATTGCAGAGATATTGTTCAAATCATTCAGGTATACACTCTCCTTCTTTCTCCAATTTGTCGCTTTCATATAATTATTTTTTGAAGATAATATCTTAACAAAGCCTTCAGTAAGTAGCATACTTTCATTTCTACATGCATCGTTATAGGATTTCTTTGTCATGTTGTATTCTTTTATTGCTCAAGAGTTTTAGTTCCTTATCTTGTTCAGATGTAAAGTAATTAACATTCAGGAAGTGCTAAAGTGGCATAGTCACATAAAACATGTGCATGGCAAGACATCACTTCAAAAGGGATGCAAGAAAAAATAATAAGAATTTTAAGAGCTTATAATTTTGTTACAGATATGTAACATAATACCATTCATGTGTTTTCGCCTAATAGTTTAAGCTTTTGGGAAAGTTGGTTTATGACATGATATTAGAGCCTTTATGACCACGTGATCTTGTGTTTGATCTTTGCCGTTCCCATTCTTTTAATAAAAATGTTGAATTTCAGCACAGGGCAAGTGATATTGTGGATTGTCCGTGCTTCAAGCCCAAAGGTCTCTTGTGTGAGGGGGCAAGTTAGATATGTAATATAAAACAGTTCATGTGTCTTCACCTAACAATTTAAGCTTTTAGGAGAGTTGGTTCATGACATTTTAAGACACCTCATTTTAAAGAAAGCAAGCAGGGATTTTTGGGAATGCTTATTTTGTCTTTTAAGAGACATTTTAGCGACCTGTTAAAACATTCTGACTTCTGATCAGTATGGTCCTTTACAGAATACCATCAATACATTTTCTGTTGTCTTCCTCTTCCTCTCCCCATGAAACCAGCTTTGATAAATTGGCTCCACAATCACTTAACTCGTATCAATTTAGATTGGTCACTTTGTCATGGGTTTATTCCCTTCCGCTATTTTGAATAGTGTCTAACAGTGATAAGATGAGCTAACAACATAGCATTTTTTTTCCTTAGCCAAATTATGTAAGAATTTTTTGTTTTGCTTAACTATATTAAATATCAATGCCTTTCTTTAGAGCATTCACGATGAGCTATTGTCTGAAGAGATCGAAATGGATAGAGTTCAAACTGATAACTTCATTCCACGTCCTCTTGTACGTCTTCAAAGATATATGGCAGAACTGAAGCCCGGTAAGAATTTAGATGATAAGACATTCTTCCTGAATGAGGTAATCAGATCTTGCAAGACAGAGATGTATCAATATGCTCGAGTTTCTGGACTACATGTTCTTGAGTGTATTATGGATACTGCCCTGTCAGCTGTGAAGAGGGAGCAGCTGGAAGAAGCTAGTAATGTATGTGCATTTTTTTTGTTTTTATGTCAATATGCCCATGTATAAAAATTGTTATTGTAACAATTATTACATGAACTGCCAATTTAACTCTCACCACAAGCTGTACTTTCAAATATAAACTTACGTACTTCTTGTTTGTGGCAGGTCCTCCAATTGTTTCCACAACTTCAGCCTTTGGTAGCTGCCATGGGTTGGGATTTATTGGCCGGTAAAATAGCAGCAAAGAGGAAATTAATGCAACTTCTCTGGGCAAGTAAGTCGCATGTAATTCGGATTGAAGAATCTTCTCTTTATGGTAATAAATCGGATCAGGTATTTTTCGTCTTTCATGTTTTAAAATGTGTTTTGTGGGTACTTTATGAATGAATAGGTAGAACTTTGCTAAAAACTTTATTTTCTGACAGATGTCCTGTGTGGAGCATCTATGTGACACTTTATGTTATCAGCTTGATGTTGCCTCTTTCGTTGCTTGTGTGAATTCTGGCCAGCCTTGGAATTCAAAATTCTCATTAATGCTTTCTGGAAAAGAACAAGTGACATTTAGAGAGGAAGATACTTTTTCTGATCCTTTTGTTGAGAACTTTGTGTTAGAACGGCTTTCGGTCCAAAGTCCTCTCCGGGTAATACTTTATGTTAAATGTATTGCATTGTAATCAGTTTGCTTGGAATTCTTGCCTATCTTTGGAAGGTTTACAATTTCACATCAATAATTAATTATGTGATTTGCTTATAATTATGTGATTTTATTCTCTTCTCGCTAAGGTTCTCCTTTATAGGATGCACTTGAATATTTAAACTTTATGTTTATCGTGATACATGATGCTATGTAGAGCTGCAGTTGCTAGGGTAGTCTGTTTTTTTTTTTTTTTTGGGGCAAGATAGAAGATTAGAAGTAATATTAATTGAAAGCAGTGTTGCGTTTTGCTGGCCTTTATGATATTAAATGATAAGATTCCTTCTTCTTTATTATTATGGTAATAGTCTGTAACACTATCACGTGGCTATGCAAGTTTATTGGTACCGTTCTATAATATATAACTTTTGACGCTTTCAAAGTGGATATATATTCATTGATTAAAGGAGAATTGATTAGGAAAGAATATGTTTGTTGATGTGTAAATTTGGATGAGCTTTTTTTTTTGATACCAAAATTTTTAAGTGGGGTTTGGCACTGGTTTCCCATTAGGGTCAGGGAAGACCCCCCAACCTCTTTGAGGATTTCTGGGAGGGATTACATATCACCCACCAACAAAGTCCTCACATTAGCCGGTGGGATTTGAACCCAAGCCCTTGAGCCAACTATGCCCACCTTTGTTGGCGGATGAGCTTTTTAAAAAAGGACCTTTTATGCCTTACTTTTTTTAGGACATTTTTTAAAGGGTAAAGTGTGTATCATTTTAAAGGATGTAAAGTTGTGTCATTTTAAGAGAGAGAAAGAGATAGATAAAGGAGGAGAGAGAGAGAGTTGACAAAAAAATAAAAGGTGTGGGTCCCACCTCTTTGTGAGAGTGAAAGGATATAAGTTGTGTCATTTAAAAGGATAAACATTTTTCCCTTTTTTAAAAGTCAAAACTATTTTGCATTTGGATATAATACGTGAAAAGGACTTTTAACTAAATACATTATTTGGATATTAAAATTAAAAAACACTTTTTATGTATAAAATTACTAAAAAGGACATGTGAAAACAAGTAATGGGAGCAAGTTTGGTGGTGGCGGAGGCAGTGGTGGCAGGGTGCTAGAGGTGAGGTGATGGTGGTGGCGACGACGCGGTATGGGTGGTGGAAGGGTGATAATGACAGGGGTAATGGTGGTGATGGCAGGGTGTGGTGGCGGCGACCCGACAGTGGTGTGGGAGGTGGTGGCAGCGGCGGCGGCAGTGATAGATGTGCGATTTGTCGGGGTTGGGGTTGGCAGCGATGACAACGAGGTGGTGGTGATGATGATAGGGTGTGGTGGGGCGGTAGCGGTAGTGGTGGAGGAGGTGGTGGCAGCGACGGCGATGGTGGTGGTGAAGGTGGAGGTGAAATTGGTTTGGGTTGGGGCAAATTTGAATTTTGAAAAAATATTTGGCTTTTAACTTCTGGTTTTTTAGAATCCAGAAATTTTAACTTTGATAAAAAAAGCAGGTTTTTAAATTTTTGTGTGCAGATATCCAAACACTCATGTGTAACAATAAGGACTTTTTCTTGAAAAAAAATCTTTTGGAGAAAAAAAAGCCCAACCAAACGGGCTCAAGGACAATTACTCAGCCTTGCATAGCACATAGTCACTATACAATTGCAGCCTTTATTTTAAAGGAAAATATATCATAAATTGATGATATATAATTTTCGAATGAAACATTTCAGAATTTATTTTAGATTTACTATGCTTGGTAATTTGAAATTAAATATGATACCATCATCCTCTGTTGTCCCGTCATGACTGGAGAATCTTCTGTAGGTACTATTTGACGTTGTTCCAGGCATAAAATTCCAGGAAGCCATTGAATTGATCAGTATGCAGCCAATTGCTTCTACTCTGGAAGCCCGGAAGAGGTATGCTTATGATTTTCCTTACCTTCTCAGCGATGATCTTGAGAGTTGTCTTGGTATTAAGACAGATATTACCTGGGTGGCTGGTTGTGCTGAGTTTGTTTGTTAATTTTTTTTTTTTTTTGTAATATAGTTTGTTTGTTAATTAACTAGGCTATAAGAAGACATACTTCGTTTCAAGGGTCTATTTTCAGAGAAAATTACGAGAAAAGGAATTCCTGGTAAAAATGTTTCCATTTTAGGAACAATCAACCACTCAATTGGTTAATGGTGTTCAAAGACTGATTAATAAGTAACCTCTTATTTACTTAATTGAACACTTGATTGGTTAATTATTTCTAAACTAAAATATTTTAACAGAGTTCAATTTTTGGTAATCTTTTTTGCCTTGATCTGTACGTGCTTGCTTCCAGTTAATGAGCATCCATTGTGCTCCCTAGATGTTCGATTTATTTATTTATTTGATAGGAAATGAAGTTTTATTAAAGAGGTTACGATAAAAATACAATAACGGACGATAAAATATCCTTCAAAGTCCAAAACATTAAAGGAAAATAAAATACAGAAAATGAATGAATTTTGAATTCAGCAAGGTTGCCAATATTGTTGGATATATAATTTAACATTTTTGCTTTTGCTGTAGAATTTTTTTTGTCACACTCATAAAAGTGAGTGGGTCCCATTACTCACTTTTATGTGAGTGTGGTAGAGAAAAAATATCCGCAGCGAATGTAGAAATGTTTTCCCCTATATATATTGTTGAAATATATAAAACCATTAATGTAACATCACCCAACAACTTAAGCTTTTGAGTTGAATTGATTCTTTACATGGTATCAGAGCCCCAGTGTTGCGGATTCAATTCTCACCGCCCCCATTTTCTCTTGTGGAATTTCTTAGCACAGGTAGGTGGGCCTGTGCATTATTCACCCTTCATGCCCAGTGGGCTCTTGTGTGAGGGGGCATGTTAGAGAAGTATATAAACCATTGATGGGCCTTCACTTAACAGCTTAAGCTTTTGGGTGAATTGGTTCTTTACATGGTATCGGCCCCTCGGTGTCCCCGGGTCGATTCTCGCCACAACCCATTTTCTTTATGGAATTTCTTATCACAGGTAGGCTGGGCCTGATGCATCATCTATCTTTCAAGCCCAATGGGCTCTCTTGTGAAGGGGCGTGTCAGAGAATAGTATAAACCATTAAAAAGTCTTCACCCATGAGCTTAAGCTTTTGGGTTGAATTGGTTCTTTATATGGTATCAGAGCCTCAGTGTCACGGGTTCGATCCTCACCGCCCCCACTTTCTCTGTGAAATTTCTTAGCACAGGTAGGTGGACCTGTGCATTATCCACCCTTTAAGGCCAGTGGGTTCTCGAGTGAGGGGGCGTGTTGAGATATAAAAAATCATTAATGTAACATCACCCAACAACTTAAGCTTTTGGGTTGAATTGGTTCTTTTTATATATATAGAATTTGAAAGTATTGTTTTCCTTAATCAACTCTTTCACTTCCTAATCTACTAACTTCCTTTCATCATTGTAATTATTGGTTATTCCAGTTTGCAGCTACAATGTGAATTTATTTTTTGGGTACTAAATGAGCTGAAATGTGATATTTAATTGTTTGAAATGGGGATTAATAATAGATGAATGTTAATTTTGTGAACCATGTAGTGGATGGATATTCTGATTAAAAAACTTGCTTTTATTATATTCGTATGTGGCATTTAAAGAGTAATGCCAGCCGCACATCTCTTTTCTTTTCTACACCATTTGATTTGCCTTTGGATTTGTCTCAGTTGCATCAACACTTTTTTGCACATATGGACATTTAGTCTGACGGCCCTTCACTGGGTGTAACCACACTTGTGTGGCTGACTTTCTTGACATGAAATGTTCAAATACTTAATCTTAACCTGTGATGTCTGTTTTCTTCTTTCAGCCTTCTGTTTATGCCGGTTTTCCTTTTTTTGCTATAGGAAGCAAGATGTAGAACTAATGCATATGCGTTATGCTCTAGAATCAACTGTACTTGCTTTAGGAGCAATGGAAAGGAATATGTTTGATGAAATAGATACTCGTCAAGATGTGCCAATATTTCATTTGAAGGACTTGCAGAGCCATTTGGATGCAATTAGTAATCTTCCACGCAAGGTTATTCCCTTTTCAATGATTTTATCAAATTTATGTCCAATTGCTTCCTTCTCAGGATGTTAATCATTGTGATAGAAGTCAAGTACCCTGAGAAACTGAGAGAAAGTAAGGGAAAGGGAAGGAAAAGCTTAGAGAGTAACTCGGAATTTTCTATTCTATAATTGTAACTGATTTTTATTTTTTTTATATATATATATATATATATATATATATATATATTATTATTTTTTCTTATTTGTTATTTATTTTGTTAATATGTTCTTGCTTTTATATGGGTTCATTGACTGCAGACCCCAACTACTTTGAGATAAAGATGTTGTTGTTGTAATTGTAACTAGTTGAACTTAATAAGCCTCTAATAAGTCCTGATACATTTATAGCTAGAAATCTCACTCAGATTCCTAACTGAATCCTAGCAATTCTAACTATCAGCCAGCTAGGCTGATAGCTGAGCAAACTACACTAAATTACCAGTTAAATGTAAAGAATATGTGAAATATATTGAATGAATAATTACAATACAAGAGCTCTCTATATATAGAGACTCGTAAAATCTAATGAGCTAAGTTTACCCGATGTGGGACTATCTAATATATACTGAACAATACGATGTGGGACGATCTAATATATAACAAATATTCTAACACTTCCCCTCAAGCTGGAGCATATATATTGTAAGCACCCAGCTTGCCATAAATATATTCAACCCGAGGTCCCCTAAGAGCTTTAGTGAAGACATCTGCGAGTTGATTACTGGAGTTGACAAATGCCGTTTTGATTTCTCCTGACTGAATCTTTTCTCGAATGAAGTGACAATCGATTTCTATATGTTTGGTTCTCTCATGAAATACCGGATTAGAGGATATATGTAGTGCAGCTTGATTGTCACAGATGAGAGTCATGGGTTGTTTCTGTTCATAAAGATGAAGCTCCCGAATTAACTGCTTCAACCAGATTAGCTCACAAGTAGCAACTCCCATTGCACGATATTCGGCCTCTACACTAGATCGGGCAACAACAGTTTGTTTCTTACTTTTCCAAGAAATCAGGTTTCCTCCAAAGAAAACACAATAGCCTGAAGTAGAGCGCCTACCGAGGGTGATCCTGCCCAATCAGCATATGAATAACCACAAATTTCTGTATTTCCCTGATCTGAATATAATAAACCTTTCCCTGGTGCTCCTTTGATGTAATGAAGAATTCTAATAGCAGCATCCCAATGAGAATCACATGGAGAATTAAGAAACTGACTAGCGACACTAACAACAAAAGAAATGTCCGGTCTGGTTACAGTGAGATAATTGAGCTTCCCAATCAACCTTCGATAACGTCCAAGATCAGATAATGGCTCCCCCTGTTCGGGCAACAACTTGACATTGGGATCCATGGGTGTATCAACTGGTTTACATCCCAACATTCCAGTCTCTTCTAGGATATCCAAGGCATATTTCCTTTGACAGATAGAAATGCCGTTTCTAGATTCGCCACCTCAATTCCCAAGATGTAACGCAGCTTCCCAAGATCTTTTGTTTGAAATTGACTGAATAAATGCTATTTTAACTGATGAATTCTTTCTTGATCACTTCCGGTGAGAATGATGTCATCAACATAGACTAACAAATAGATGCATTTGTTAGGGGATGTGATCCTATAAAATACAGAATGGTCAGCTCTACTCCGGATTAAGCCAAACGCCTGAAGAGCAGAACTGAAACGACTGAACCATGCCCTAGGAGATTGTTTGAGACCATATAAAGATTTGCGAAGACGACACACCTTCCCAGACTCCACCTGAGCAACAAAACCAGGTGGTTGCTCCATGTAAACTTCTTTTTGTAAATCACCATGAAGAAAAACATTTTTGATGTCAAGTTGTAGGAGTGGCCAGTGGCGAACAGCAGCAAGGGCAAGAAATAAGCGAACCGATGCCATCTTAGCAACAGGAGAGAATGTGTCGCTATAATCAAGACCAAAGATTTGAGTAAAACCTTTTGCAACTAAACGTGCCTTGAGACGATCAATATGGCCATCAGGTCCAACTTTCACAGTAAAAACCCAGCGACAACCCACTATAGACTTCTCTGGGGGAGCAGAAACAAGGTCCCAAGTGCCATTGGTATGAAGTGCGGTCATCTCATCTAGTATCGCTTGGCGCCACCCTGGATGAGTAAGTGCTTCACCTGTGGTTTTAAGAATAGAAACAGAAGAAAGACTAGAAACAAAGGTGAAATGAGGAGGAGAAAGACGGTCATAGCTCTAAAAGGTATAAAGAGGATAAGGATTATGAGTAGTACGTGTACCTTTTCTTTGAGCAATAGGAAGAGCCTTTGGTGAAGGATCCGGAGGGGAAGAGTCAACTGCAGTGGGTGATGAGTCAGTAGGAGGCGAGTCGACAAGAGACACAGTTTTGAGACGCTGATAGGTGAGAAGTGGACGGTCCTCAGGTATAGAAGCAATAGGTTGCTCATCTGGAATAGAAGCACCTGCAGCTGGCAAAGACAAGTCAAGAAAAGGGACAAGAAGAATATGATCAACCTGTGACAACTGAGATGGGATAGAATAAAAGGGTTGATCAAGAAAAGTGACATCAACGGAAACTAAGTAACGTTAAAGATCGGGAGAATAACAACGATAACCCTTTTGAAGACGAGAAGCCAAGAAAAATACACTTAAAGGCTTTAGATGTTAACTTGTCCTTACCAGGGGTGAGATTATGAACAAAATAGGTACAACCAAAGACATGTAGGGATAGAGGATAGAGAGAAACATATGGAAGCAATAAGTTATAAGGAATGTCATTATTAAGCACATATGAAGGCATACAGTTGATGAGAAAAGAAGAGACAAGGACTGCATCGGCCCAAAAATGAAGAGGAACATGCATGTGAATAAGAAGAGTCCGTGCAGTCTCATTGAGATGTCTATTCTTACGTTCAACTACTCCATTTTGTTGTGGAGTGTGAGGACAAGTAGTTTGGTGTAAAGTACCTTGTTTGGCTACGAAATTAGAAACGTCCACAGAAATATATTCCTTAGCATTATCACTACGTAAAATACGAATAGAGGCACCAAATTGAGTATGAATTTCAGCAGAGAATTTTTGATAAATAGAAAACAAGTCATAACGGTTTTTCATTAAATAAACCCAAGTGCAACGGGAAAAATCATCAATGAAGGTAACGAAATACCGAAAACCTAAAACAGACAAGGTACGACTTGGACCCCAGATATCTGAATGAACAAGAGAGAAAGGGACATCAGCTCGTTTATTGACTCGACTAGCAAAAGAGGAGCGTGTATGCTTCCCTTGTTGACATGACACACAATCTAAAGACTGAAGACCGGATAAAAGAGGAACCATTTTCTGCAACTTTGAAAGACTTGGATGACCGAGGCGACTGTGGATAAGTTGTGGAGATTCTGTGAGAGAGCATGCCACTGAAGGACGAGGCACCTCTAGATAGTAAAGCCCCCGTGACTCACGACCCACTCCAATCATCTTCCCCGTACCCGGATCCTGCACAGAAACAGAATGGTTAAAAAAAAAGTAATGGTGCAAGTAAGGGATTGGATCAATTTACTAATAAAAGTTAAGTTATAAGGGATGCCAGGAATGTAATAAATAGATGTCAAGGCCAATGTAGAGGTCAGACGAGCTTGTCCAATCCCACGAACTGGAGCTTTGGTTCCATCAGTAAGGATAAATGAAGGTAAATGATCAGAATAAGTAAGAGATGTAAAGAGTTCCTTATTACCACAGAGATGATCGGTAGCACCTGAGTTAAATATCCAAGTGCTAAGTGATGTAGATTGAGAAACACAAGCAACGGGATTACCAGTATATGGAGTGGAGGGCTGAGACTGAGGAGAAACTGAACCAAATGATGCATTGTCTGACTGAGCTATATTTGCAGCAAGAGAGGTGACCTAATTCTTGTAGTTGTTAGAATCCTTCAGTTTGGAAGATGTAATGGGCCCAATATTAGTAGAGATGATTCCTGAGGAAGTTTTGACAGGAGGACAAGGAGAGTTAACCTCCGAGAGATCAGGGGACGCTGCTGCCATGTATAAAAGCCGTAAACGACGGAAAACGATATCCAATCAAGGAGAATCACGCGTCTAAAGTGAGACCCACAAAGAACCAAGCACAGATCCGGAAAGGGGAGGAGAAGGCGAGCTGCTCTGTCCAAGACTGGTCGGAAAAAGCCTCCGGAACAGTGCTCACGCGCCGGCAGAAGGTGGCGCGTGAATCCCACGCGCAGAGGAGACAGGCGGCGCGTGAGAGCGCGTGCCAACTCCGATGATGGCCGGACCGCCGCAGAACTGGTCGCCGGAAGGAGAGAGTGTTGATCGCGTGGTGTCCGAACTGAAAACTCGCCGGAAAAGTGCTCCGGCGGCCTGAACAGTGGTTGACGGTGGATGACAGTGGTTCTGGTGACCGTTGGAGGTGTGGACGCGTGCAGAAGGTGCTTGGAGGGGACTTACAGTCCTTGATGGCTTGCCGGAAGGACGCACGACAAAGAAAAGATGACTCCTAAGCAGTGGGCTTAGGTTTGAAAGCGAAACGGGATTTCTAGGCGGAAGCTAGGGTTCCCAGAACAAAAGAACAGCCTTGATACCAAGTCAAATTTAAAGAATATGTGAAATATATTGAATGAATAATTACAATACAAGAGTTCTCTATATATAGAGACTCGTAAAACCTAATGAGCTAAGTTTACCCGATGTGGGACTATCTAATATATACTGAACAATACGATGTGAGACTATCTAATATATAACAAATATTCTAACTTTACCTGGAATAACAGTATAACAGATACTGCACTACTGAACTGAGTATTACTCTTAACATTCTCCCCTCAAACTCAAGGTGGGTGTAGCAATGAGAATTGATCAAACACCGAGTTTGTTACACAAGACAAGAAGCCTGGTTGGTGATCCTTAAGATTGAATAATTGTGTGTTAGCACACAGGGAATATATTTATATTAACAAGTACAAAAATTAATCTATCATATAAAAGATATGAGGCTATTCTATTATATACATTGTACTACTCCAACACTCCCCCTTAAGCTGGTGCGTATATATTGTGAGCATCCAGCTTATTAAAATGTATTCAACTCGAGGACCTCTAAGAGCTTTAGTGAAGACATCCACAAGTTGATCCTTGGAGTTGACAAATGGCGTTTTGATTTCTTATGATTGAATCTTTTCTCGAATGAAGTGACAATCGATCTCTATATGCTTGGTTCTCTTATGAAACACAGGATTAGATAATATATGTAGCACAACTTGATTGTCACAAATGAGTGTCGTGGCTGTTTTTGTTCACAAAGATGGAGCTCCCGCATCAATTGCTTTAACCAGATTAGTTCGCATGTGGCAGCTCCCATTGCACGATACTTGACCTCTGCACTGGATCGGGCAACAATAGTTTGTTTATCACTCTTTCAAGAAATTAGGTTTCCTCCAAAGACGATACAATAACGTGAAGCAGAGCATCTATCCGAGGGTGATCCTGCCTAATCGGCATTTGAATAACGACAAATTTCTGTATGTCCCTGATCTGAATATAATAACCCTTTCCCTGGTACTCTTTTGGTCTAGCAGAGGATCCTCACAGCAGCATCCCAATGAGAATCACAAGGGGAGTCAAGGAACTGACTAGCCACACTAACAGTAACAACAAAAGATATGTCTGACCTAGTCACAGTGAGATAATTGAGCTGTGCAATCAATCTCCAATAACGTCCAGGATCAGATAATCACATAATGGCTTCCCCCCTGTCCGGGTAATAATTTGAGGATCCATGGGTGTATCAATTGGTTTACATCCCAACATACCAGTCTCCTCTAAGATATCTAAGGCATATTTCCTTTGACAGATGGAAATGCCTTGTCTAGACAGTGCCACCTCAATCCCTAAGAAGTAACGAAACTTACGAAGATCCTTTGTCTGAAATTGACTGAACAAATATTGTTTTAATTTGTCAATCCCAGCTTGATCACTTTCAGTGAGCATAATGTCATCGACATAGACTAACAAATAGATGCACTTATCAGGAGATGTGCACTTATACAACAAGGAGGGATTACACTTGCTGGACTCTCAATAAAGTGTTGGCAAAGTGCTCAAAGCAAGCCCTAGGGTCTGGTTTCGATCATAAAGAGCCTTGTGTAGGTCACAAATTGGAGATTTATCCTCTTCTATCTCAAAGTTATGTCGTTGCTGCATATAGATCTTCTCTTCTAGGAAGCCATTTAGGAATTTTAGTTAGTTAGTATTTAAGCTTTGCTGAGCTGTCCTTAGCTCTAGCTTCCTAAAGAAGCGTTCCCCCCTTTCCCCCCCCAAAACAAAAGAAAAAGAAAACATAAATTCAATAGTTGTAGTCTGCTTCTTTTGAGATAACAAATACAATTCTCAGATTTCTCTCGAGACCTCCGCCCGTCCCCCCTTTCTCTGTTCTCACCTTTCCCACTTTTTACCTCATTTTCTTGAGGAATGCATTGTTCACGTCAAATTGCTAATTAGGCCATTTATGGATGAGTGCTAAGGTAAGGATGAGACGAACTGTGACTGGCTTTACCGGGGGTGAAAATGTCTCTGTGGCTGTTGATGGAAACCTTTGACAACTAGTCTTATTAATAGAGATATCAGAATTCTCCTTTATCCAGAAGACCCACTTGCAACTATTGGCCTGTCAATGTGGAGGTAAAGACGCTAATGACCAAGTCTTGTTGGCAAGACGTGCCACTGTGGGTGGTCCAATGCTTGTTTGACGAAAGTAGGTGGCTAGGCGCCAAGTGAGCTAAAGCCTAAAAGTAAGGTAGGGACTAGGTGGGGTTTATGAATGAATACATGACTTGGGTTATGGCTTGTTTTATTGAAGTAGTCTCCAAGCGAGCTACAAGTAACGTAGGTATTAGGCAGGTAGGGTTTGTGAATTCCTTAGATCTTGTTTGCATGGGATGGATAGAGGAAGAGGAAGGAACAGAAGAAGGAATATAGTCTGAGGTTGAGGGAGATTTGACAAAGCAATAGTTGGCATGAAATTCAAAGTATATGGCATTATCCCTTGCAAACTGACTCACAGTGTTGGGATATATAAAACCATTAATGTAGCCTAATTGGTTCTTTACATGGTATCAGAGCCTCGCCGTCCCCCACTTTTTTCTTGTGGAATTTCTTAGCACAGGTAAGTTGGGCCTGTTGCATCATTCACTCTTCAAGCCCAATGGGCTCTTGTGTGAGGGGGCGTGTTGAGATATATAGTCCCACATTGGTTGTATGAGCAACTGATGTGCAGTTTATAAGGCCTTGGGCACTCCCATTCTTTGAGCTAGCTTTTGGGGTGGTGTATCCCAAGGTTCTTTACATGGTATCAGAGACTCGTGTCCTGGGTTCGAACCTCGCCGCCTCCCACTTTATTTCTAGTGGAATTTCTTTCTTCGCATAGTTAGGTGGGCCTGTGCATTGTCCACCCTTCAAGCCCAGTGGACTCTCGTGTGAGGGGGCGTGTTGAGATATATAAAACCATTAATGTAGTCTCACCCAACAGCTTAAGCTTTTGGGTTGAATTGGTTCTTTACACATAGCAACAAGGTTCTTAGTGATGGAAGGCATACTAAGAAGATTAAGGACCAAACAGATGTGTGGCTGGTGTGGAGAATGAAATTTGGAGGGGCCAACTGAGGTGAGGGACAAACCTTGGTCATATCCCATTAGAATTGGATCTGAACCAGTAAGGCAGTAATAATTGGAGGTGGATACAAATTTTTGGAAAGGACTTAGAGGAGTGGAAGACATGGATTCAGGTTCAAATAGAAGCTCTTGATACCATGATAGGGCTCAAAAATCCCTGAGATACTGAGAGAAAGTAAGGGAAAGTGAAGGAAAAGATTAGAGAGAAATAGGGAGATTTTTATATTCTGTATTTGTAACTGAATGAAATTAATAAGCCTCTAAGAGGTTTTGTTACATTTATAGCTAGGAAGCTCACTCAGATTCCTAATTGAATCCTAAGGATTCTAACTGCCTGCCAGCTAGGCAAACTACATTTCATTACATGGCATAATAGTATAACAGATGCTACAGTACTAAACTGAGTTTACTCTAACTCATTATAAGCAATTTTCTCCATGTAGTTGTGTATAGCAAGTTCTTTTTCATATATCTTATCCTCCTCAGTCCACACAAGTTTTAATTTTCCTTTTTTCTCTCTAATCAAATTTTTTTTGGATCATTTTTTTCCTTCCTTACATGTAAGATCTGACCGATAACAATTGCGATGTGTTGTATTTGGATGTATTGTTAATTGCCTTTCTTTATCTCCAATATTACTTCTATTTGTTTAAAATCGAAAAATGTTGTATTTGGATCCTTCTCTTAATTGATTTTCACAAAATAAATGTAAGAGAAAAGTTTATGTAGGATGTAATATGCCATGTCTCAGTGATTATATGCTGTAAAAATTATCAAGTAGCATCTATGTGGTATGATACACATTATCAAAAAAGATCCATGTGGTATTGTTTTACATTTTTTGTGCTCTTTTGTATTTCTTGAATTGTAATATTTTATGTGTTGGCCTCCATTGTTCGAAGACTAATGATTTCTTTTTCCAGTTGTTATTACCATATTTATCTAATACCAATTTTTTAATGATGCAGGTTTTGATGGTCAATGTCATAATTTCGCTACTGCATATGGATAATATATCTGTTAACTTGATGCATTGTGGATCACCTGGGAGCAATTCTAAATTATCCAATTCGTCGGAAGAAACTTGTCCAACTAGAAGTGAAGTGGGAAATAAAATGGTTATATCTTTCACTAGTTTGCTACTTGATATATTGCGTCACAATATTCCATCATCTGTGATTGAATTAGAGAATGCACTAGACAATGCTGTAAGCACAGCGAGCAGACAGGCCCTTGAGTGGAGAATCTCAACCCCAAAGCGTTTCATTGAAGAGTGGGAATGGCGTTTGTCAATTTTGCAGCATCTTCTACCATTATCTGACCGCCAATGGAGATGGAAAGAGGCACTGACAGTGTTACGTGCAGCTCCTTCCAAGCTCCTTAACCTGTGAGTTTGATCCTCCTAATGCATAAAATAGCAAATAGAGGTCAATTTCGGTAGATTTTGTCGTTATGAATTACATCTGAAAAGTGCATATGCTTACCATAATTTGATTAACTTTTTTTGTCAATAAAAATATTTAATGGTAAGCAAACTTTATGGTTCGGTTTGTGATGGGAGTTTTTGTCTTGCATTGCAGGAAGATTGGTTTACTCTTTGTAGTTGATATATTTTATTTTGTTTATTTCAATTCTGTTTTCTTTTCTTGGTGTTTGGTTCTTATGTTTTTCTAAGGATTAGATAGTTCTTTGGGCTAATGTTCTGTACAACGTTTTCTTTAATTTGTTGTTTTTGCTGTTCTGAGAAAAATTATTGCCCTCTCTATTTAGTCTTTTGTTTTAATTGATTTATTTTGTCCCAAAATATCTTGTTTTTTCTTCTGCAGTTGCATGCAGAAAGCGAAGTTTGATATTGGAGAAGAAGCGGTTCATCGATTTTCATTATCTGCTGAAGACAAAGCTACCCTTGAGTTGGCCGAATGGGTAGATAGTGCCTGCAAAATAGCATCGGTATGTTCTTTATTACGTTGGAATTTCCTCGAACTGTTAATTTTTTTCTAACGGTTGACGACATGTGTCCAGAACCTGGTTATAAATTTTGCAAATATTTATCTTTTATTTTCCTTTACGAGATGCTATTTCTGTTTCTGAAAAACTCAACAAAGCTTTTCAATATCTCTGCATAGAAGACCGGGAAGCTTCCTTAAAAAAAACCCTGGTTCGAACAGCAATGAGATATCCTAAACACACTCCTACCCAATAATATTTGTAAGTGCAAAGAGACACTCTTGCAAATTTAGGCATTCAACATCGACATCGACCACACCTTTAACCCAAGTTAATTGGGTTCGGTGGTAGATGAAGTCAATGATAGATAAGAGGAGATTAAAAATAAAATTAAAAATAAAATAAAATAAATAAAGAATAAACAAATAAAAAAAATAAAATAAAAAAATAAAATATACATATATATAAATATAAATGTAAAAACAAGAAGGGAAAAAGAAAGAGAGGGGGGATTGTAGAGGAAAAGGACTAAAAAGGGACCATCTGGAACATAGGAATAACAACGGGTTTAACTTTCCATCCTGGTTATAGCTTTTCTCCATTCCGTCCTAAGACACACTGTCCGCCAATCTATATCCCACTCCATTAAGTCTTGTTTAACTACCTTTCCCTAGGTAAGTTTCGGTCCACCTCTACCTCTCTTTATGTCGAGCTCTTGGTAACAAATTTTTGTTCTCACAGGAGCATCCACAGGCCGTCTCATTACGTGTCCAAACCACCTCAATCTATGTTCCCTCATCTTTTCAGTTACCAGTACTACTGTTACCTTTCGTTGAATATATTCTTTTCTTATCTTATCCATTCTCATATATCCACACATCAACTTTAACATCCTCATTTCTGCTACTACCATTTTATGCTCGTGTTGCCTATGTGCTGGCCAAAATTCAGCTCCATATAACATTGCAGGTCTTACTGCTTTTCTATAGAAATTTCCTTTTAGCTTAATGGGGATTTTGCAGTCACACCAAAACCCAGATGCACTCCGCTATTTCATCCATCTTGCTCTGATTCTATGATTTACATCTTCATCAATCTCATCACATTTTTTCAAAATTGATCCCAAGTATCTAAAAGCATCTTTCTTGGGTACCTCTTGACCAAGTAGATGCACGAGGTCTTGATCGCCATCTCTTACCAGAGAAAACTCACACTTCATATACTTAGTCATGCTCCGGCTTAACGACAACGTGAAATCTTTAGACTCTAAAGTGCTTCTCCACAATTCAAGTTTCCTATTAACTCCGTCTTTGATCTCATCAATAAGCACAATATCATTTGCAAAAAGCATACACCACAACACTTCCTCTTGAATGTCTTTTGTTAGTTCATCCATCACTAAGGCAAAGAGATAAGGACTCAGAACCGAACCTTGGTGTACACCTACTGTCTATGAAGCACCGATACGCCTTTTTCGATACGTTCTCGATGATATAGGATGTCAATTACCAAACAATACGTGCCCGATACGCGTATCCGATACGTTGGAAATTTTTTTTAAGGAGTATCGGTGCTTCTTAGCCTACTGTAATAGAAAAGTAACTTGATGTTCCATTACAAGCTCACACATGTAGTAGCCCCATCATACATATCCTTGATTGCATTTACATACTTTGATGGTACTTTTTTCTTTTCAAGAACCCACCACAAAACTTTTCTTGGGGCTCTATCGTTTGCTTTTTCAAGATCTATGAACACCATATGTAAATCCTTCTTTTTTTCTTGATATCTTTCCATCAATTGACGCATCAAGAAAATAGCTTCTGTGAAATTTGGGCATTTTTCCAACCAAATAATCCAAGAACTGCATAAATTGCACACTTCTGCCGAGTTTAGGCCTTCTCATTTTTGCTGAATCCTTTGAAACGTATCATGAGAAATTGCTCCTAGGTCAAAGGATCACCTGGTATTTGGCTATTTTCCAAGAGGTCCAATAAGATCATTGCATAAGAAATAGCAGCTTGACATTGACAATATACATGGACAATTGTTTCCAAACTGAACCTACACTCACTCACATAACTGGAGAAAGGGTGTATGAGGTCTCCGAATCTGCAGCATGTCATTTATAGTAATTTCTAGATTTCTTCTGAGTGCTACTGTCCAATCAAAATCCTAACTTTGGTGTAAGCTTATTGTTGGTGCGCGAATCACATATGAGAAATCTCTAAGATGATTGCACTAGCTCAAGCGCACACATCCAAGTAATAAATGGGAGTATAATTCCCAGATTATCGTTCCCACAGTTAAAGTGATACAAAAATGGGTTAGAGAAGTTGTAAGCAAACTAAAATAACTAAAATAATGAGTAAAGCTGTACAGAGAAACAAGGAACAAAATGACAAGGAACGAGCACAATAAACAAGGAACGATCAACAGGAAACAAGGAACATGGTGCAGTAAACGAGGAACGCTTGTGAGTCACAAGGAACAAATGCAATAAACGGGTTCTGCTACCAGATCGGAGTACAAAGACTCATGCCACTGATAACCTGAACCATGTACTAAATCTTAATCCTTTGGACAAAATGTGTTATTGGTGGGGTTCCTCACTTTTGCAAGGAGGAACGGTTGTATGAGGAACAATTCGAGTAACTGAAAGTAATCAAGTTTTGTGCAGAAAATTTAAAGCAAAGGCTATAAATATTTTTGGTTTTTATTTTGAAGAACATAGGAACAAATCCAGGAATGCACCCAGGAACGGAACAATAGTATAAAACAGCTAAGATAAGGAACTGAAATAAAGAAAGTAGGAATGGGGTTACTAATTCATGGAACGTTGCACCTAAATTTTGGCTCAGTGTCTTATCCAATGGAGTTGTTCAGATCACTTACAATTGCCAATGCTGATTCCTCATGCTCTTGGGCTGTTTGGTTTATGGAACCCCGCGTTCCCTTGTGGTTCCGTTCCGAACTTTTATTGCGCTGAACCTATATAGGAACTTGGGGTTTTTTTATTCCTAAGGCAATTAGTGAAAGTGTTTCCACACTTTCACCTTCCAATTGATATGTTGAAGTCTGGAAAAGCTTCTTTTCGGAGGTCAGTTCCTCAAAAAACTTGATTTCCATCAAATTAGATTACTTAAAAATGTACAAAATAAAAGAACTTAATTAAAAATTATAAACCAACATTTAGATTACAGCATTTGGGAACTACGACTTTCCCTTTCCTAAAAATAAGTCAGTTCATGCTAAAGAGCATGGCTGAGCCACAAATGCAGAAAACAATAAAATTAAAAGGAACATTACAACTGAAATAAAACAAAAAATTACGAAATATAAAAGAAGAAAAAATGCAGAAGAAGAAGATTGAAGAAGAAGATGGATGTAGAAAAAGAAAATGGTTGGGGTAGCTCAAGGGCATCACTCCTTTCACCCTCCCCTCAAAGAGGGTTTGTAACATCAACGTCAACAACACCTTTATCCCAAACTAATTGGGGTCAGTGGTAGATGAACCCAAATAAAAGGCACGAAGGGATAAAAATAAAAATAAAAATAGTTAAAATAATAATAATATAAATATAAAAAAAGGGGTGTAAAAAGAAGAAGAAGAAGAAGAAGATGAGGAAGGGGAAAAGAGATAAAGGTAAAGAAGGGGAAAAGAAGAAGATAGGAGATAAAGAGGAAAAAGACTAAAAATGGACCATCTGGAACATAGGAATAACAATGGGTCTAACCTTCCACCATACTAATAGTTTTTTTCCATTCCGTCTTAAGGCACACCGTCCGCCAATCTATATCCCACTCCATTAAGTCTTGTTTTACTACCTTCCCCCAGAAAGTTTCGGTCTATCTCTACCTTTCTTTGTGTCTAGCTGTTGGTAACAAACTTTTGTTCTTATGGGAGCATCTAGGGGCCTTCTCATAATGTGCCATAACCACCTTAATCTATGTTCTCTCATCTTTTCAGCCACCGGTAATACTCCTACCTTACGTCGAAGATGATAGAAAGAGGAACTGTAACAAAAAAAAGAAAAATAGAAAGAAGAAGATGATGGTGGGTAGAAGAAAGAAAGAAAGATGAAGGTGATGGTGGTGGTGGAGTAGCTTAGAGGCATCATGCCCTCACCTTTCCCCCACCAAAATGGTGTGTAGCTCTTCGTCTTCTTTCTTTTTGCTTCCTTTTTACAGATCTGAAAAATGACAGCCCTTCCTCTCTCTCTTCATCAATGGCTCTCATCTTTGCATCTTGATCCAAGGGTGCTTAGCTGTCTAGTTTGTGATTGCCTTCAAGGATGGTGTGATTCCCATTTCTTCTTTGCACGTAGGAAGCTTTTCTCACTTTCTCTATCTTCTAACAGCCATGGTTGCACGATGATGTGATTTGGGTGCTGTAGATAGAGATATTTTCTTGCTAGGTTTCCACTTGTACCCAATCTTCTAACAGCCATGGTTGCACGATGACGTGATTTGTGTGCTGTAGATAGAGATATTTTCTTGCTAGGTTTCCACTTGTACCCAATCTTTTTGCTTGCTCTTGGGTTTAGCCTTGTTGGGCTTCACTTTTTGATACCTTTAGGTGTGTTTTTTTCTTTTTTTTCTGCATAAAAAAAGAGGAAAGTAAAACTGAGACAAGAAAGAGAAAAGAAAAGTGAGATATAGGGCCATTAGGAAATGCTAGTCTTTTTCATCCATTAGGATGAGCTTTGCAATATTTTTCTCTTTTCTTTCAAGACAGCCTAATACATTGGTAATTGAGATTTTTCAAATCTTTTAAACCCAAAACAAAGGTGTAAAGAAGCTCATTTTTGCCAAGGAACAAGCACAACGGGGGTATAAAATATAGATCCATCACTTATTCTTGGGAAGGCCTATGATTGCAGGAAAGTTTTTGGAGTTTGGTAGGCCGCATACCAGAGATGGCTAAAGCCTTGAAACATTCATGGGCAGACAGAGAAGCTAAAAACTTAATCATATCCCAAAGCAGATTTAAAGGCAAGGAGACACCCTTAAGCGCACAAAATAAAACTGTTCATTGCCACAGAATTTTGGCCTTGTTGTTTCTACCAAAACCATGATAATGATCTAACAAAAATCGCTCCAAGGTAGAAGGAAATGCAGTGTTCATAAAAAACTGTAAAGTAGTTGTTCCAAAGAAAGGTGGCTGCAATGGGTAAAGTAGTATTTTGTTGTTTCAAAACTGGATTGCACATAACAAAACTTGAGGTGAAAGAGCAGTGTGAGGCCTGATTTTATTCTTTCGGTGGTTGTTAAAATGGTCATAATAAGTTGTAACATTGATTGGCATGAAAACCCCTCTTAGATCCTTTGCTTGTATGGTTTGTCTTCCTGCCCCCCACCCTTTTACTTTTTTTAATGATGTATGGAGCAGTTTAATGAATGTAATTCTTTTGGGTTGTATACTTTATCCTAGGATATGTAGATGCTGTTATCATTTTCAATTTACGCGTTCTTTATGTTTTATGTGACAAATATACTTTGTTTTCCTCAGTATTACCTGTTGAGTTGGGTAGTCATGGATGCAATCTTTTGTATGGACTCCTTGTTTGCATGGCCTTATTGATTTCTGATTGCCTGGCATGAATGATCATATATTTTTTTGCATGTATGCAGGTAGATGATGTGGTGTCCCGTGTACATGATCTAGATTTTTCCTCTTTACGCTCTCAGTTGGGTTCCTTGGCTACAGTAAGTGCCTAAAATGATAAGAGAGCAATTTAGACTTTGTCATTTCAACTAATGGGAAAAAGAATGCTTTCTGTATGGTTGGTTCTGAGAATTTGCATTTCTTGCCAGATTCTTCTTTGCATTGACGTTGCTGCAACTTCTGCAAAGTCTGCAAATATGTCTCAACAGCTATTGAGTCAGGTGCTGCTATCTTTTTTTAAATAGATTCCAATTAGCTGATTTTTTCCCCGACACATGAAATTAGATTACAGAGAAGGAAGTGTAAAGAACCAATTTAACCCAAAAGCTTAAGCTGTTAGGTGAGGCTACATTAATAGTTTTATATATCTCAACACGCCCCCTCACACGAGAGCCCACTGGGCTTGAAGGATGGACAATGCACAGGCCCAGCTACCTGTGCGAAGAAAGAAATTCCACTAGAAAGAAAGTGAGGGGCGGTGAGGATCGAACCTAATACACCGAGGCTCTGATACCACTGTCAGGTAGATCCAAGGAAAGCCCATGGCGAGGGACCACCACTAATGAGCTAAGTGGATCAAATACACCAAGTGGGTCCGATACCATATCTCAACCCAAAACCTTAAGGCATTGGGTTCATGGGTCCTCCCACTTATATACACTTGACTTAGCCCATTACCAACCAATGTGAGACTCATCACACTTGAATATCCTAACAATATCCCCCTCAAGTGTGAAACCCAACATTGGTATGCTTCCCCTCATCCGAGTACCCAAGTACTCGACCCGCCTCCTAGCCAATCACCAGGCTAGCTCGAGTCCAATCCGGCTCTGATATCACCGTAAATAACCAATTCAACCCAAAAGCTTAAGCTGTTGGGTGAGGCTACATTCATGGTTTTATATATCTCAACAGGAAGGAAGAAAGAGATTAAAAAAGTAGGATAGCTTTTTCCTTTGCAGTTGCATAAAAACATAGAGCAGCTGGAAAAGAAAAGGCTCATCAAAACAATAAAAGTTTGGGCGCATACATTTGACAGACAAAAAAAAAAAACATTCTTAGGCCTATAATTTTAGATTTTAAGAGAATTAGTCTTTAACTTGATTTTGGTTGATTGTTCCTGTTAATTGGGAGGGTGAACCCCCCTTTTGTGTCTCTATTATATTTCAACTAAGATGGTGATAAAACTAGATCAAACAACAGTAAAACAGAGACAAACAACAGTGTTTTTGCCCAGAAAAGAATCTGGAATTTTCTATATATTGAAGAAGAAAAAGTGATTACAGAATTCAAATGCAGAAACAGCAAATTACATCAAAAGGTAAATACTAAGGTTTAACACATTAGAGAGGTGTTGAGCTCTCCCAAGTCCCAATCCATTTCCATTCTATTCTCTTTCTACGCTAACTACCCGAAATATAACATACTCAACTAACTCCTTCAGTCCATCCCCCCTCTCTCTCCTCCAACTGAATTGCCCTCCACATTTTCATCTATAATATTCCTTTGCTAAGTCATCTGTGGTTAATCCTCTGAGGCGCTTGCTAGAATAAACCTTTATAGGCATCTTATCAGATGGTCTTAAACAGATGGGGCTGAGCACTATAGGAATGCCAGAAAAACAATCCTATCTGATAGCAGGGCCTCAAAGCTGTAATGTTAAAAGTGTGGCACCTTTGCGCCTCTGCCAAATGCACCCAATAACAGTATAAGTAGCTCACTGCGATGAAGTTCTGTCCTCCTTAATCTTTTCAATAGCTTTAAAACTAGTTAACTAAAACTGTTCAAATTTAAAGGGAATGCCCAAACTTCATTAAAATTCCAAAAACCTATGTTAGATGTACTGCTGAGTTGTGTATTGTTGAGATATATAAAACCATTAATGTATCCTCACCCAATAGCTTAAGCTTTTGGGTTGAATTGGTTCTTTACATGGTATCAGAGCCTCGTGTTCCGGGTTCGATCCTCGCCGCCCTCCACTTTCTTTCAAGTGGATTTTCTTTATTCGCACAGGTAG
The DNA here is from genome assembly GCA_032173675.1 of Gastrolobium villosum. NCBI lineage: Eukaryota > Viridiplantae > Streptophyta > Magnoliopsida > Fabales > Fabaceae > Gastrolobium > Gastrolobium villosum. The sequence goes on from JAVKPL010016175.1 coordinate 105,195, forward strand.
GTGGGCCTGTGCATTGTCCACCTTTAAAGCCTAGTGGGCTCTCGTGTGAGGGGACGTGTTGAGATATATAAAACCATTAATGTATCCTCACCCAATAGCTTAAGCTTTTGGGTTGAATTGGTTCTTTACATGTATAAACAAATGGGCAGCCATTTCTGAGCTAGAGCCACGAATAATGCATGTAGAAGGAAAATAGTATTGTGTGGTTTACAAATGTTCAATACATTCATTATAAACCCTTTGAGTACCACAGTCCAAATGCAAGACTTGTCCAGTGGAGGAGCTCTGGATTTCCAAACGGGGTTATCAGGAAGCAATTTACTCAGTTTGAAGTGAGTTAGAAACAAAAAGAGAGAGGAAGGGCGTATGAAATCAATAGTCCAAAGCCTCCTATCTGAATAAGAAAACAAAATAAAATCAAGCAGCTGCAAAAGAGATTGTCATGACACATCAAATTTAGGACTTGATTTTTACATTGCTGAAGTTTACAAATTGCAGGTTGATTGAAACTTGTTTACTAGTTATAGAATGTGTTACTCTTCATGCTCACTTCATATTTGTCGTAAGCATATTATCAACATCAATAGGGTGAAATCAATTTTTTCATTAGTTTTTCTCTTTCATTTTGTGGAAAATTGGAAGATGTAAACAGGGGAGAGATTGTTAGATTGAAGAAGTAAACTTTGTCATTTAAGATAGGAAGTAGAACTAACCTTTGTACACATTTTAGTTTTTCCAGTAGGTCATTTTTTGCCAAGAATGTTACCCAGTAGGCAAATTTTCTTCTCATAAATGCTATTGAATATGTTAACTTTGATCTGTAGTCCTTCTTTACTTGGACAAGCTTTTGTCCTGTTGACTAGATATTGTATTCATTATTTGAACCATTTGCAGGCCCAAACTATGTTATCTGAGATATATCCGGGAGGATCTCCTAAAGCTGGCTCCACTTATTGGGATCAGATCCTTGAAGTGGCTGTCATATCTGTGTTACGGCATCTCCTAAAGCACTTACAGGAGATCTTGGAGCAGGTGAGGAATATTATATTACTTATTGGTGTAGGAATCATTTTCAAGAAAATCAGTATGTCCCTTGCAAGCATATGCTAGAATTGGATAAACATTGACGTCAGTCAGATTTATCTTTCATTAGAAAATCCAAATTACACAAGTATAATCATCAATAAACAAAACAAATCGTTTGGCCCTAGAGACATTAGAAATTTTTGTTGGACCCCTAGCATTAGAGTGTGAATAAGAGCAAAAAGTTCATATTTATTATTGAACTTGAAGAAACATGGTGATATTTTGCAACTCAGTGAGGAAGCCACCTAATTTCAAGAACTTAAATATTGCAAGTATAGCACGGTTCGAAAGTCTATTCTATATCACTTCCAGTGCAACACATGCACGCGTATGCACATTTACATAAATTTCCTCAATAACGTGTACAACATATACATGGTTTTCCATATAAGGAATGCCTAACTTAATACTTTCTATAAAGAAACATTTTTAGTAGGTTCATATGCTCTGATACAAATTTAATATCAATTGATGGAAACTTGGAGGAGGTGAGTCCTTCGCTCCGAAGGTTGTTATTCATGTACCGGAAATACCTTCCCCTTCGTTCGAAGAACATGTTTCCTAGGAGTGATTATCTAGAGTCCCCTGCACTGGAGATTGTTATTTATACACTGGAGATTCCTTCTTCAGATTCATTCCCAAATCCATATTCATTCACGCACGCATCATAAATCAAATGCATCTGTCACATAATGCTCATTTCAAAACAAGCTCATCTTGTACCATATGCTATACAAATTATCAAATACAACATAGATTCATTACTTTTCTATACATACTAATTTGATTTTAGCAATGAGGACGGTCTAAAGCAGTAGTAAAACTAATCCTTTGTGGCCGAAGTTCATGGGTTCAAGTATAGGAAAGAACCTATTTGCAAAAATGTAAAAGGTAAGGGGACATATAAGGATTTCCTTATCCCTACCTTTGCAAACCTGGGTTTCATAGGAGTTGTTTTTTTGTTTACAGATTTGATATTTGCACAATTAATAAAATCTTAATAAAAAGCCACCTTGTGGTACTTTACAATAAACATTCATAACACGTATCTCTATATTTTAGTCCAATATTTATCTAAGTAAGCCAACAGTGGATTTGTTCCCAATCAAGTTCATTTTCAAACTTGATTTATGACATACATAATCAATTATTCACGACAATAATTGATTATCAGCAGCAAGTTCATTTTCAAACCTGATTTTCGTTATAAAATAATCGATTATTCACCATGATATAATTGATTATTTTTCCTACCAATGAGCAAGGTTGGCTGGCATAGCTCTTGAAAAATAATTGATTATTGATTTTAATATTCGATTATATGTTTAAAGCACCAATTCAACCTAAGAGCTTAAGCTATTAGGTGAAGGGATATTAGTGATTTTATATTTTATATTATATTTCTCTAATACATCACTTCACATAAGAGCAATAGTGAGCCTTGGAGTAGTGGTAAGGTTGCTTCTTGTGATCGGAAGGTCACGAATTCGAGTCTAGAAAATTACCTTTTTGCAAAAAATACAAGGGTAAGGTTGCTTCAATCGACTCTCACACCCTTATCCTTGCAATTCGGGGAGTCTTGTTCTTCGATGGTTTGCCTTCTCACATAAGAGCCCATTGTGCTTGAAGGATGGACAATATAGAGACTCACCTACTTGTACTAAGAAATTCTGCAATATTTAACTTTTTATCAATAGAATGGGGAGGTGAGGATCGAACTCTAGGTCACTTCGTCATAGAGGCTCTGATACCATGTAAAGTGCCAACTAAACTCAAGGTTAAGTTGTTAGGTGAATGCACATTAATGGTTTCAAATTTTATATTATATTTCTCTAACATTACAATTTGAACCAAAATGGAGAGTTCATGATCCAATTGGTTCTAGGATAATCAGTTATCCTATTATCAACACGAAAATTGAGCCACTAGAACGTATAATAATTAATTAACGGGCATACTAATCAATTATCTCTGTTAAATAAACCTTCAAAATTCCACACCTTGAACCATGAACTAGTCTCTGCAATGGCTACATCAACGTTCATCTTTGTTGGGTTTGGAGGAAGTGGATGAAGGGGCTGTTTAGCTGGACTTTCTTGTTGTCATGATTGACCCATTAGTGGGTTTTTCATCAAGAATCACAACCGAAGACTCTTCACTCCTTTAACTCTGAAACAAATAGGAAACAATTCTGTCCTAATAACAAAAGAAAATCAATATACAATAATTACATAATTAATCTTTTTTTATTTACAATATGATGTTAATATGATTTTCTCCTCCAGGACAACCCTCCAGCACTTCAGGCAATCCTATCTGGGGAAATTGTCATCACATCATCAAAAGAGTCCCACCGGCAAGAGCAGAGGGAGCGTGCTTTTGCTCTGTTACATCAGATGATTGAAGATGCTCATATTGGCAAGCGGCAGTTTCTGAGTGGTACCTCTTTTCTTTTTTCTTTAGGCATTTCAATAGTTTTGTCATTTGCAAAAAAAGTGAACATCTTTCTATGGGCATTTTATTCCTTTATTTATTTTTAAAGTTCAAACAATGGGGTAGAGTCTATGCCTGTCATCTGCTACTTCTATGGTTATAACATTTTTTATACTTCATCAGGTAAGCTTCATAACTTTGCAAGAGCTATCGCTGATGAAGAAACCGAACCAAGTACTACTAGAGGTGAAGGATTGTATGCTGATCGGGCTGTTAATTCTAACAGTGACAAGGACATTGTACTTGGGCTTGGGTTAAGAGTTGTTAAACAAACACCTTCAAGTTCAACTGGAGGAGAAACTGGTCTGCAGTCTTCTGGTTACAACATTAAAGATTCTGGGAAGATAATATTTGCTCCCTTGAGTGCCAAACCTATGACATACCTGTCACAATTCATTCTTCATGTTGCTGCGATTGGCGACATAGTTGATGGGACTGATACTACTCATGATTTTAACTTTTTCTCTGTCATTTATGAGTGGCCTAAGGATGTAAGGTTCTCAAAATATTTGAATTATTTGACAGTGTTTGATTATAGACAACAATTTCCATGATTATGAGTATCTTAAGCCAGTTTCTGTTGCACATGACAGCTGATCTATTTTCATAATATAAAGATATTATTCATATATCTCTTTTACCCCTCTGCACTGCAATTGTGGAAACACATAAGAATTTTGCAAAATTTTGGGAAAAGTATCTGTTATTATTTTTTGATAAAGTAAAATCTATGTATTTATTATTGTATGTGTTCAATAGCAACAACATATTTGTATTTACCTCATGCAACCATTGCATCACACTCGCATTTGACAAAGTTTACCACCTATTTAGATAAAAAAAATTACATGTTCATTTATTTTTTTATAGATTTAGTTAGGGTTTTGGAAATGGAGGGCGAGGCATTGCTGCCTTGTGATCTGGTGGTTATGGGTTCTATTCACGGAAATAACCTTTCCACCCTCGGGGTAAGACTGCATATATTTGACTCTTCCCGAACCTCACAATGATGGAGCCTCATGCACTCGATCTCCCTTTTTGCTGCCATTTAGAAATCTTCATGAAGATTGGATGTTTTATGTGATGAGCGTATCTTGGTTTCCATTAACCAACTATGTTTTATTGTTCTATTTTGCAGCTTTTGACCCGTCTTGTTTTTGAAAGGGGAAGTACTGATGCAGCTGGGAAGGTAGCTGAAATTTTGTGTGCTGATTTTGTACATGAGGTGATTTCTGCATGTGTGCCTCCTGTTTATCCTCCGCGATCTGGACATGGATGGGCATGCATTCCAGTTATTCCTACTTTCCCTAAGAGCAGCTCTGAAAATAAAGTACTGTCTCCCTCATCTAAAGATGCAAAGCCTAATTGCTATTGCCGTTCTTCAGTGACACCTGGAGTCGCTTTATACCCTCTCCAGTTGGATGTGGTGAAACATTTGGCAAAAATATCCCCAGTGAGGGCTGTCTTAGCATGTGTATTCGGGAGTAGTATACTGTACAGCAGCAGTAGCTCTTCAATTTCAAGCTCCTTGAGTGATGGATTACTGCAGGCTCCGGATGCAGATCGATTGTTTTATGAGTTTGCTCTTGATCAATCTGAAAGGTAGCATACCCGATACATGTGTATTGGTTGGCAATGGCAGTCATATTGTCATATATATGTGTTTCTTTTGAACTGTTTTAAAGGAAACAATATTTAGTCTGTATCTTAATATTATCATAGATATATAAAAAAAATTATTCATTTTGATATTATTGACATCTTTCTTTTATCTATAGATTTGTCATCAATATGTATTTTCTTATGTATACCTTTGTTTTTGACAAATACATATATAGGTTATTTTGTCCAAAATTGATATGAATAACTTTATACATCTACCTGTTTGTAACTTGTATTTATATGATGAAGAATGTATGAGTTAGAATATGTCGATTAAGAATATTTTAGCAGGTTATCATATAAGCTTTTACTTTTAATGAAAAATTTCTTTTTCAAGAAAATTCTTTCATAAATTTTAAATAGATAAGATTAAAAGTATTTAATATTAAGCTGGAAGCAAGAAAGAAATTGGCATTTTGGAATTAGTTCATGAAGAGTGGGTTTTTCCAGCCTCTCTGGAAAATTCTTCTTCCATTTGTTTTTGAGGCTTTGGTAGAAGGAAAGAATTTATGGTCCTTCACAAATGCCCCCTCTTTGTGAGGTTTTGGTGCTTATTGGTGGTCCATAGTGCTAAAATTTTCACCAGACATTTCTTAGTTCAAATCTCATGTTAGCATATGGCTCTTTGCCCTTTATTCTTTTGTTTGGTGGTTGGGGGGAGAGGGTGGATTCTCTTTGGAATCAGGAAGGGAATCTTTCATTTTAAGACAATTACTTTCTTTGTGCCTTCTCATCTTTTCCTTTATAAATTCTTTTACTAACAAAATTAAGCCACCGGGGTTGCATGACATCAGTTAGTATTATTAAATAATTACTTTAACCTTTTCTCCTGATGTACAGGTTCCCAACTTTGAACAGATGGATACAAATGCAAACTAACCTCCATCGAGTTTCAGAATTTGCTATAACTGCTAATCCAACAGCTGATGATGGTAACATTGAAGCAAGAACTTCTGTTAAGAGAGTTCGTGAACATGACACTCAGGCGGAGTCAGATGCTGATGACATTGCTAGTAGCAGTACAATCCCTGTAGCTCTGACAGACCTAAATAGCCAAGGGGTTGAAACCGTAGACTTCTGGCATGAATCCTCAAAATCTGAAGCTTCTCAACTTGACACCACAGTTTTCCTTTCTTTTGATTGGGATAACGAAGAACCATACGAGAAGGCAGTGGAACGGTATTATAGTTCAAATTGTTGTTAAAACTGTAGTTTTTCTCTCTCATTAAGTTTCGTTGCACTTGCATTAGAATGTGGCCAACTTGGTGTGATCAAAGCAAAAAAGATGTACGCATACATTGTTTCATCAATTTTACTTCATATTAGTGATTAATGATTATTTATTTTTGTAATTTAGCTTCACTCATGTTGATCTGTTTTTTGAATGGTTTAAACATGGACTTTTTGTTGATTCAGTTGCAATGTTATAGGAAGCTGAATGTTGGTAAGCATAGGCAACATGAATATAAAATGGGAGTAGCGAAAATGAGGATATTAAGGTGGATGATAAACTACATAAGAAATGAACGTATTCGACGTAAGGTATGAGTAGTATTGGTGGCTGAAAAGATGAGAGAATATAGACTAAGATGGTTTGGACATATTGTTCAAAGACCCTTAAATGTTCCTGTAAGAAGAGAAGTTAGTTACCAAGAGCATGACATGAAGAGAGGAATAGATCGACCTACACTTACTTGGGGGGAAGTAGTAAAACAAGACATAATGGAATGACAAATAAATTGGCAGGTTGTGTGTTTTAGGATGAAGTGCAGGAAAACTATTAGCACCGTGGAAGGGTAGACCTGTTTTTTCCTATGTTCCAGATGATCTATTTTTAGTCCTTTTTCCCTATATTTTTTAATTTATTTATCTTCCTATCTAACTTATTTTTTCCCTCTTATTTTTTTTCTTTCTCTTTTCTCTCTTTTTTTTTTCTCCTCTTCTTTTCCCTTAATATTTTCTTGCTTTTTATTTGGATTCATCCACAGTCGATACCAACTATTTTGGGATAAAGATGTTGAAGTTGCAATTGTTAGACCTCTTTTTTAATATGGTGTTGTTTGAGATAGATAACGAGAAGAGTAGCAAACACCCATACTTTTGAATCATGATCTTCTTCTGTACCAGATTTCTTAATATTCTTGTTTTTTCTTTGTTCAATAGTTTTGGAGACTTAAATAATTGTGAATTGTCTTTCCTTAGCAATTTTCATGTTACAGAGTGTTCTTTTTTCTTCTATTATAGACTAATTGATGAAGGAAAGCTAATGGATGCTCTTGCACTTTCTGACCGCTTTCTACGTAATGGGGCCTCCGATCAGCTTCTTCAGCTAGTCATTGAACGTGCAGAAGAGATCCATCCAAATTCTGCACAGCATCAAGGATTTGGAGGGCGTAATAATTGGAGCAATAGTTGGCAGTATTGCCTAAGGTTGAAAGACAAAAAGCTGGCAGCTAGACTTGCACTGAGGTTTGTAAATCCTTTCATTTTCTTGATTTTGGGGGAAATAAATTTATATAGCTGATAAATGGTTTATTCTTGTGACTGTCAATTCCTTCTGTTAGAGACATGAAACCACTCCGTAACTTGCAACTATCAGCTTAAGTTTTTCGGAGAGTTAGATTCTTAACATTGTATCTAAGCCTCTATGACCAAATGGTCCGGAATTCAATTCTTGCCACCTCATTTTTCATAATTAAATTAAATTTTAACACAAGGTGAAGTGGGTCTGTGCAATGTTTTTTCTTCATTTGTAGCATGCTTATAATTAAGTTCATTATTATATCAAGATATCCAGCATTTGTCTCAGCCTGCGATGTCACTTTTAAATTTCAAAATTTTATCATAGGTATTTGCACACATGGGAATTAGATGCTGCTTTGGATGTTCTTACAATGTGCAGCTGCCATCTGCCTCAGAATGACTCTATAAGGAAAGAGGTGCTCAAGTTACCACTTTTTCTTCTTTTACTACTCTATTGCTATATCAATATTCCCAGTATGGTATGATGCATGGATACACTTAAATGGTTGCTGTATCCATAAGTACTTATCCAATATAGGTACTTGTTGGTTAAGCAAGTGTACATTTTTGTTCTTTAAATTTCTCTATTAAATACCTTTGGGTACATCTTGGTCATGCATTCCAATGAGTTTGATATCATTCTAGTATAATAATTAATAACAACTCCCAAGATTTGTGTTGCTTAGGAAATATAATAATTAATAACTCCCAAGAGTTATATTGCTTTGGAAATACAACAATTATATGTCCAATTCTAATTAACTTAAGCATTAATGCTTATTCTTTTTACCATCTTTCATAATTGACCCATTAAGGGAGCCAACTAAGCATAATTTGTCCTAAAACCACCCAATTGAAATTGGGCTTGAAGCTGGTACACGAATTTGCATCACTTGGGCTTAACCGCTTAACATTTGATCTCTTCTAATCAAACTTACTGTATTTGCTCCCGCATCACTATATTTTCTTTCATTTTCTCTTGGTCTCTATCACTTTCCCGCTGGTTCTTGATTTCGATCACTTTTATCTTTGGTTTTTATATTTCTACATAATATACTATACCATACCTGTACCCTTGGTATATTGTTTTTTTACTTCATGCCCCTATCTGTATTGGTATGAGTACTTGTACCTTTATTGATGCAATGCATATTTTTGTTCTTAAATGACATTATTCATTGTAATGCTTAGGTTTTGCAAATGAAACAAGCTTTGCAGAGGTACAGCCACATATTAAGTGCAGATGATCATTATACGAGCTGGCGAGAGGTTGTATTCTCTTCTGTTAACTGTTACATGTCTAATGCACAAATGCTATGCCAGTTTTATCATTTTTCTCCAGAACTTTATATTATCTGTGGATATGAGCTTCAATGAAAACGGCATGTAGATGATATATCAGTAATATACTAGCTTATAGAAATATATTTCTCTTTATCAATTTTCCTTTCCCTTTTGATAACTCATGTCTTCCTTAAAAAACCTTTGTATTTCAGGTTGAAGCAGATTGCAAGGAAGATCCAGAGGGGCTGGCACTTAGATTAGCTGGAAAAGGAGCTGTTTCTGCAGCACTAGAAGTGGCAGAAAGTGCAGCATTATCAATTGATTTACGGAGAGAGTTGCAGGGGCGGCAGCTTGTGAAGCTTCTGACAGCTGACCCACTTAGTGGTGGAGGACCGGCTGAAGCCTCACGCTTTCTTTCTTCATTACGGGACACAGATGATGCTTTGCCTGTTGTTATGGGTGCAATGCAGCTTTTGCCCAATTTGCGGTCAAAGCAACTTCTTGTAATCACTCATTTATCTTGCATATCTTTTTCCTGTTTAATGATATAAATTGCTTTGAACTGTACTATATGGATTTTTGAAATTCCATCTTCATCTCAATGATGATTACTCTGCATTATTTGAAGGTTCACTTCTTCCTGAAGCGGAGAGAAGGGAATCTGTCTGATGTCGAGGTTTCTAGGCTTAATTCATGGGCTTTAGGGCTTCGTGTGCTCTCTGTCTTGCCAGTGCCATGGCAGCAAAAGTGTTCTTCCCTGCATGAGCATCCTCATCTGATTTTGGAAGTGCTACTCATGAGGAAACAATTACAGTCTGCTACATTGGTTGTGTAATTTTAACTTTAATTTGATGCTTTCATTAGCATGCATTATTTTCCATTTACTAATTATTTGGAAGTATTGATAGTGAAGCATTAGGGATGCCTTTGTCTCATATATGGCCAGTTTTTGTCTACTATTTTTACACATCATTTTCCTTAATCCTCTAGGTTGCTTATTACTCATATACAATGTTATTTTTGCCTTTATTTCTGTAGATATTAAAGGAATTTCCTTCTTTACGAGACAACAATGTAATTACTACATATGCAGCTAAGGCTATTGCTCTCAGTATCAGCTCGCCTCCTAGGGAACATCGCATCTCTGTTTCCGGATCCAGACCAAAGCAGAAAGCAAGACCAGGAGCCCCGCCAAGGTTGTCTTTTACGAGCAGTTTTAGTAACTTACAGAAAGAGGCTCGAAGAGCTTTTTCATGGGCTCCAAAAAATACTGTGGACAAAAATGCTCCAAAAGATGTTTATAGGAAAAGAAAAAGTTCTGGATTATCCCCCTCTGATAGAGTTGCTTGGGAAGCAATGGCTGGAATTCAAGAGGACCGTATTTCATCTTTTTCAACAGACGGGCAAGAGCGGCTTCCTTCCGTCTCAATTGCTGAGGAATGGGTGCTTACAGGTGACCCACCAAAAGATGAAAGCATTCGTTCATCTCACAGATATGAAAGCGCCCCTGACATTACACTGTTCAAGGTATAGTAATGGGTTGATATTCATATTTAATACTATGTTGAAAACCTATAATTGTGGTAGGATATTTTATAGAAAATTTAGTGCTATTGCTTTGTTGCTTTAAGGAATATTTCTGCATTTCTAAGCTCTGACAAAATTGAAGCCATTGGATTTGGGACTTGGGGGTCACTGGGTACTGATAACCAAAGCCATTGTAGTTGCTTAGTACTGAAATATAAAAGAATTTTTTTTTCTGAATTGATACTAATGATTCACATTGATAGAGATTTATACAAGAGAGAATGAGAACAAATAGATAAGGATGACTCAGCAATGAGTCATTAGTCCTATCCACTAATTAATAGAAAAACGGAAATATTTTAATCCTAATTTCCTACATCCCCTCTCAACTTGGGAGGTAAAATGTTGATCATTCTCGACTTGTCAATCAAGTCTTCAAAGTCCGGACGGTGTAAGCCCTTAGTGAGGATATCTGCAGTCTGTTCTTTGGTAGGAACATACATCATACGCACACTTCCATCATCTAATTTTTCTTTGATGAAGTAGCGATTAACTTCCATGTGCTTTGTTTGATCATGGTGCACAGGATTTTGAGCAATGCTGACAGTTGCCTTGTTGTCACAATATAGTTTTATTGGTAGGGAATATAAGATTTTCAAGTCTTCAAGAAAACTTCTCAACCAGATTCCTTCACAAACTCCACGAGTTAAAGCTCGAAATTCTGCTTCAGCACTACTTCTTCTAACCACTATTTGTTTTTTGCTTTTCCAAGTAACAAGATTTCCCCACACATAGGTGCAATAGCCCGAGGTAGATCTCTTGTCCACTGATGAACCTGCCCAATCTGCATTAGTGTAGATTTCAATTGTCCTATTATACCATTTTCTAAAAAATAATCCTCTGCCTGGAGTGTTATTGAGGTATGTAAGCACCCTATATAGTGCACTTAGATGTTTCTCCTTGGGTGAGTGCATGAATTGACTAATCATATTCACCGCAAAGGCAATGTCTGGTCGCGTGTGGGATACGTAAATTAGTTTGCCAACCAATCTCTAATATTGCTCTTTATCCACCCCGTTCCCATCTTCAATACCTAACTTGGTATTAGGTTCCACAGGTGTCTCGATAGGCTTACACCCTAACATTCCTGTTTTCAGCAAAAGATCTGGAACATATTTTTTTTTAGAGTAATGCCCGCTTTGCTCCTAGCAACTTCCATACCAAAGAAATATTTGACGGTTCCAAGGTCCTTCAGTTCAAACTATGCTACTAGATACTTCTTGAAGGAGTTCAATTCCTCACTATCGTCACCTGTAAGAACTATGTCATCCACGTACACAATAAGAATAGCAATTTTACCATCCTTAGAGTGTTTGTGAAAGAGAGTATGATTAGTCTATGCTTGAATGAAGCCTCTTCCTTTGACAGCTTGTGTGAATTTTTCAAACCATTCTCTAGGAGACTGTTTTAACCCACAAAGAGATTTTTTTAGTTTACACACTGATCCATCTTCCTTTTTAAAGCCAGGTGGAGGATCCTTATAGACCTCTTCATGTAAATCACCATTTAGCAACACATTTTTCACATCTAACTATTGCGGAGGCCAATCTAGGTTGGCAACAAGTGATAAGAGAACTCGGATGATATTGACCTTAGCAACTAGAGCAGAAGTCTTATGATAACCTATCCCATAAGTCTCGGTGAACCCTTTAGCAACCAATCTTGCCTTGTATCTGTTGATGCTATTATTTGCATTGAATTTTATTGAAAAAAACCCATTTGCATTCTACTGCCTGTTTTCCCTTTGGTAGGGTCACTGTCTCCCAAGTTCCATTTCTTTATAAAGCATTCATTTCTTCAAAGATAGCATCCCTCCATTTTGGATCATTGAGAGCCTCGTGTATATTTCTCGGTATCTTTGAACTGTCCAACATTGTATTGAAAGCACGAAATCCTGGGGACAATTTTTTATATGAAATATGATTAGAAATAGGATGAGTAGTACAAGATCGAGTACCTTTTCTGAGAGCAATGGACAAGTATAGATCATTTTCGTCATGGCACTCAAGTGTCGTGGTTTTAGAACTAGAACTTGGTTCAGAATGCTGGCAGTGTAGAGGCTCTGGGTTGTTCACACTTTGAGGAGGCTTTCGCCTGCTATAAACTTGTCTCCACTTTGAGGAGGCTCCTGATGGTGAGAATTCTGTAATAGAGGTAATACTGTGGCATCAGTAGGTTCCCATGACTGATCTTCGTCTGCTCCTATAGACTCCCCCGAAGAGAAGTCAGGGAAAGAAAGGTTGAGTCTCAGAAAAGGTGACATCCATAGAGACAAAGACCTTATGAAGAGAGGGTGAATAATATTTATAGCCACGTTAAGTAAGAGAATAATCAATGAGGACACACCGGAGAGACTTAGGATCAAGCTTGGATCATTGATCAGAGGGAATATGGACAAATACGACACTAGCAAACAATTTGGGAGTTAGAGAGGAGATGCCTCGGAAGGAAGGGAAAGGTGCGGAAAAGGCTAGAAAGAGGAGACTGAAAGTTGAGAGTCTGAGATGACATTCAATTGATAAAGTACGAGGCAGTGAGAACGACTTCCCCCCAAAGATATTTAAGAACACTCATAGTGAACATAAGAACCCAAACAACTTCAAGGAGATGTCGGTTTTTTCTTTCCGCAACTCTGTTTTGTTGGGGTGTGTCAGGACATGAGTTTTGGTGAAGGATGCCATGTTGTGATAGATATTCTCCAAGAATAGAGTTAAAATACTCTTTGCCATTATCTATACGAAGAATTGGTATAGCAACTTAGAATTGAGTTTGAACCATGGCATGGAATTTTTTAAAAATGGATGCAGCATCTGACTTATCCTTTAGAAGGTATACCCAACAAACTCGAGAGTGGTCATCAATGAAGGTAATGAACCATCGAGCACCTAAAATATTCTTAACATGGGCTGGACCCCATATGTCACTATGAATTAAAGAAAATGGGGGAGAGTCATGGTGAGCTTTAGAAGGATAATGAACACTGAGTATGCTTGGCAAGTTGACAAATATCACAAGAAAACAAATTAGGACTTTTATTAATAAATAAGTTTGGTAACAACTTGTGAAAATAGGTAAATTGGGATGGCTTAGCCTACAGTGCAACAACATAACATCATTACATGAATCAAAAAGAAACATAGAGTCTTTTTTCACAAAAACAGCTTCATGAGTCACATCCTCCTCACAGTAGTAAAGTCCACCATCCTCTAGCACTGCTAATCATCCTCTCCGAGTCTTGTTCTTGAAAAGCACAACCATGTGGAAAGAATTTAGCAAAACAATGCAACTCAGAAGTTAGTTTGCTAATGGAAATGAGATTGCAAGCCAGAGAAGGAACATGAAGAATTGTTGTTAAATTAATCTGCTCAAAAAGTTTAACGGTTCTGTATCCTGCAATCTGGGAGAAACTGCTATCGGCGATCTTGACCCGAGAGGGTTCAGAGTATGGAGTGTAAGAACAAAACAAGGTCGGATTACCTGTCATATGGTCAGAGGCTTCAGAATCAAGGATCCAACGAGTTTAACTATCAATATGGAAAGTTGTACCTTGTTGGGCCATATTACTAGTGGCCTTAGGAGGTTGAGTCAGAAGTCTCTGAAGTTATTCAAATCGAGTCTTGCTGAGAAACACACCATCAGAGTCAGAGAATGCACGAGGCTCTTCAACCTTGTCATCAGTAGAAACCTGATATGCACGACCTTTATTATGCCCTTTTGGCTTCCAATTTGCAGGTTTCCCGTGGTTTTACCATCGTTTTTCATGGGTATGACCAATTTTATTGCAGTGGGTGTACCATGGACGACCATCCCGTTTTGATTCTCCAGAGGAATGGTCAATGGTATGTTTGGCAGCCAATGCAAACCTATATCAGACTTATCAATTGATTTTTTTTCTCCCAGCATAACTCTCTGTCTACTAGCTTATCTCCGAACCTCAGCAAATGCATCAGCAAGTGAGGGTAACGGTCTTTGTCCCAATATTTGACGACGAACCTCTTCACGATCTAAGTTGAGGCCAGCAAGAAAGTCATAACGCCGTTCCTTCTCCAAGTGTTTTTTAAACTGGTATTAGCTTCCAATCCTTTGAGGTCGGATGCATAATGAAGACTTGAGAGATATTCTCTAGATCGGAATAATTTTGTGGAACAACATCCCAAATCTCCTTGGCGGTATCGAAGAACAAATAGGTTCGGCTGATCTGGGGTTTCACGGAATTGGTCAGCCATTGCCATTACCAAGGAGTTATTAATCTCCCAATTTTCATATTCAGAAGCATCCTCAGCAGGTTTTTTAATTTTCCCGTCGAGATAACCCATCTTTCCCCTTGCCCAGATGACCAACTTAACATATTGAACCTATTGTAGGAAATTCTTACCGTTCAATCGGTGACTAGTGATCTGCATGGCTAAGTTGTCTCCAAAGGACTGAATATTAGGGGCAGATGAGCAAGCGGAAGAACGATCTTAGGATGCCATGAAAGAAGAGAGAGGATTTGACTGTCGACCCAAAAAATCAAGTTATTCCTTTTGCAGATCCGACCTTTGAAACAGGTAGAGGAGAAGGCGGCGAGTGGTTCTAGGCAGGTCGCAGTGAAAAAGGGTGCGGGGAAGGTGGCGCATAGGCTACACACGCCGGTGAATGCCCGCGCATGTGGAGGTGCGTGTGGTGGCTGATGGTGATGGGTGGCGTTCAACTTGTTGGAGCCTTCTGAGTTGAATGTTCACTCCACCTTCTCGATTGGAGGTATGTAGATATGGTTTCTGGGATTGGGCCGAAGTTGGGTGGTGTTTTGATGGTGTTTCAGCCTTAAAGATGGCTGATCTAAGGTAGGAACGAACCTGCGCTTGATACCATATTGAAATATTAAAGAATTGTGTTTTTCCGAATTGATACTAATGATTTGCACTTTAGGGAGATTTATACAAGAGAGAATGAGAAAAAATAGTCAGGAATGACTCAGCAATGAGTCATTAATCCTATCCATTAACTAATAGAAAATAAAACCGGAAATATTTTAATCCTAATTTTCTACACTTAGTGGCTTCATAGGCGTATCTGTACTGTTTTTATAAATATCATTTTGTTGCTGCTGAATGCTTGGGTTTTCCCTTTGTAGGCACTGCTTGCTCTTTGTTCTGATGAATTAGTCTCTGCCAAAGTCGCCCTTGATTTGTGCATTAATCAAATGAAGAATGTCTTGAGCTCTCAGCAGTTACCTGAGAATGCATCTATGGAGACAATTGGGCGAGCATATCATGCCACAGAAACATTTGTGCAGGTATTTAATGGAAACAGAGTAATTTATTGATTATAGTTATTGTAAGTGGTTAATAATAATGAGTCTTAAGCAATTTGTTTATTTGCTTTAAATTGCCATCATTAGCATTTTTCTTGCAATGAAAAATGTAATACTTCTATGTTGCATTTCCAGGGTCTACTATATGCCAAGTCCCTGCTAAGAAAGCTCACTGGTGGTAGTGAATTGCCAACTAATTCTGAGAGAAATAGAGATGCTGATGACACATCATCTGATGCTGGCAGTTCTAGTATGGGTAGTCAATCGATAGATGAACTATCTGAAATCTTGTCACAGGCAGATGTTTGGCTGGGACGTGCAGAGCTTCTCCAAAGCCTTTTGGGATCAGGTATTGCTGCTTCTCTTGATGACATTGCTGATGGAGAGTCATCTGCCCATCTTCGTGATAGGTTGGTTGTGGAAGAACGGTACAGCATGGCTGTGTATACCTGCAAAAAGTGTAAGGTAGGCAAATTACGTGTCAGTCTTTTATTTACTAGAACTGCTACATTTCAGTTAATGTAGGTTTAAAAAAAAAAATATTTCCCTTCTTTTAGATTGATGTCTTCCCTGTGTGGAATGCATGGGGTCATGCATTAATTCGGATGGAGCGCTACGGACAAGCTCGTGTGAAGTTTAAGTATGTGAATTTTATTTTTTTCGGTGATAATTCTTGAGATCAGTTTTTTTAAAGCTTGAAATCATATTTTTTAGTGAAAGGCGGTGGGAGGATGGATTTGAGTCAAATTAAATAATTTATATCTATTTCATTTCAGGCAAGCTCTTCAGTTGCACAAGGGTGATCCTGGACCTGTGATTTTAGAGATTATTAATACTATTGAAGGTGGCCCACCAGTTGATGTTTCAGCTGTTCGTTCTATGTAAGATGTTTTCCATTTATGATAGTTGTCTTTTAGGTTTTTATTGTTATAACTTATAAGGCTATAAGCTAGGCCAATTTTGTTAAGTGTCATAATGTCTAATATTGTTCTTCCTATTCGAATTTATATTGTTTTATCTTTTGGTTAGAGATCTTGCTTTGATATTTGGATAATCAACTTTCTTTGGTGAGACTCGTTAACATTTGTTGTCATGAACAAGATGGTTGTCATTGCCGGGAGTTCTGCTCCTTTTGTACCTAATCATGGCTGGCTAGGGCAGATATTTGAGCAGAAGGTTATCTGATGTCTAATCACAGGCTTTCCTGTACTCTACTAAAAACCTAAATATGTTTGTGCTTTGACTTCTGACTGATCAAGCTGGTTAATTTTTTGAAATTGTTGCTTGCAATTTTTTCTGGAATAGCCGGAAAAGGAAAGAAACCAAGGGGAAAAATTAGGGAAGTGTAGACACCTTTAGATATTTGTCATTGCACAAAAACAGCATCTAATTATATTTCTACTTCAGGTATGAACATCTGGCTAAAAGTGCGCCCACAATCTTGGATGATTCTCTTTCTGCTGATTCATATCTCAACATCTTATACATGCCATCAACATTTCCTCGTTCGGAGAGATCAAGACGATCTCATGCATCTACAAATAATAATTCTGTGTGTAGTCAAGACTTTGAAGATGGTCCTCGGAGTAACCTGGATAATGTTAGATACACTGAATGTGTTAATTACTTACAAGAGGTGAACATAACTCTACCTTATCTGCAAATAATTGGCTCATGAAAGCGTTCATAATTTAACATTTTGCTTAATCTTTTGTCAAATTAATTAGCTACGCATCAGTTTGAAGAGTGTATATCATACAATATTGGGTTTTTATAGCAAGTCTATGTATATTTTCTGCTTTGCATTTTTTGGTCTTAAAACAAAAAAAAAGTTCTAATTCCATTTTAGGTTTTTGTTTTATATATGTTTTGTTATTATGATTTTAGTATATTTTTAGTATAAAGAAAAGAAGAGGTCGACCGAAACATATCAAGGGGAAAATAGTAAAACAAGATTTAATGGAGTGGAAGATAAATTTGCATACGGCTTGTCTTAAGATGGAGTGGAGAAAAACTATTAGCACTGTGGAGGGATATATTCTTTGTATGTTTTATTTTTTATTTATTTATTATTACTATTACTATATTTTTTCCTTATTATCCATCAATCTGTTGTTGCTTTTATTTGGATTCATCGACTGCTGACCCCAACTAGTTTTTGGATAAAGACAATATTGAAGTTGATGGTTTAAAATGCTTCCTATCTTTTGCAATTTGTTTGTAACCTTTGGATTTCCTAATTCTTGTTTAAAACTTTGCAGTATGCACGTCAGCATTTGCTTGGTTTTATGTTTAGGCATGGTCATTACCGTGATGGTTGCTTATTGTTCTTTCCTCCTGATGCTGTCCCACCACCACCACAGCCATCAATCATGAGTGGAGTGTCATCTTCATCTCCCCAAAGACTAGATTCTTTGGCGACTGATTATGGGACAATCGATGATCTGTGTGAATTGTGTATTTGTTATGGTGCTATTCCTATTTTGGAGGAAGTCATTTCAACTAGAATGTCTTCAGCTAAATCACAGGATGCAGTGGTGAATCAGTATACAACAACAGCCCTTGCCCGTATTTGCCTCTATTGCGAAACTCACAAGCTTTTCAATTATTTATACAGGTTTCAGGTAATTTTTTCTACTTAATGAGTTGTGATAAAATTAGAAGCAGGGCTAAAAATTTCTATGGAGTAACCTTTTTTCTATCTTTGGAGAGCACCGAGTTTGCCCATTTTTTGTCGGAACACAAATAACATTTTAGAGTTCTATGCTTGGCTTCTTTGTGGGTCCTATGGCGTTTGTTTTTTCTTATTTTCTTAGTTTTGTATTTCCCTTGTCCTGTTTATTTTGGGTCCTGTAGCAACCTTATCATTTCACCAAGACTCATCCTCTAAGCTACTCCACAAAAATTTATCAAATAAGCAATGATATAGCCCTATGTTCTCCCAAAATGTCTCATTCTGGATGTTAGCGACTGTTGGGCAATGCAAAAACAAATGAATAGAAATTTCAACACTCATGTTATACATAATATATATATTCCAAGGAAGTGCTTTTTTGTGGATTTTATTATGCACCAAGTCGTTAGTGTTATTGATAAAACTCAATATTTTAGATGACTTTGGATTTCCAAATGGAGTTTGCAAAATGGAAATGTTATGACCTAGTAGTAAGGTATGGGATTTGGAGTCCCACATCAGAAACAAAAGGTTTTGGTGTGGGATTTATATGGACTTTGGGCTCTCCTACTTTATAAGCTAGCTTTTAGGATGAGGCTCTCCCAAGGTTCGTATCAATTGGTATCAATGCTTCCACTATGTCTCCCACTTGCAATCAAGCGGCGCGACTAGTGATGCTGGCATGACAGTGTTTGCCCAGGGCTAGTAAAATAGCTAGCGCCAAGCTATAGATAACGTGGGCGTTGTGGTTGCGGAGCGTGGTGGGATGTTACAATACAGTTGCGAGGTATGGGACTTGGAGTTCCAGATCGGAAACATAAGGTTATGATGTGGGGTTTATATGGACTTTGGGCTCTCCTACTTTACAAGCTAGCTTTTGGGGTGAGACTCTCCCAAGTTTCATATCAAAATATCTCTACCGAGAGGGGAAATCTTAGAGAAAGGGAGGTTGCCTAACAAAGATGCATTGTTCAATTTAGCCGCATCTGCCAATGATCTCACTCAACCATAGTTGTTAGTATTGCACGATACTTATCGTGCAATACGATACAAAAACTGAGCGATATCTATTTGTTGCCTGTATCGGAATTGGTCTTGTATTAGATCATGAATCGTTGTATTGTACGATTCAGTATTGAATCGTGTATCATATCACAAGTTACGATTCTAAAATCAAATCAAGATTTTAAATTTTTAATTCAAAAAATCTGAAAAGTCACTATGAATTAGGGAAAGGAAACAAAGATATGATATGTGATTCAAATTCAAAAATGAATATGAAAAGTCACAATTATTTAGGCAAACAATCAAACAAATTTTCAAATTAATACAAATCTCTTCGGTCTTGAAAAGATGTGATATTGAAAAAACAGAGACTACATGAAAACAGTCTCTCTTAGAGAAGTTTTCAAAGAGCTATAGTACATACAAAGGGAGAGAAATTGGAGGCTTAAAATACTTCTTATTTGACATTATATATTTATATTATGTTTGTGAATCTTACAATTCGATATGATTCATGATAAAAAAATAGCCTAACGATACATGTAAAGAACCAAATCAACCAAAAGCTTAAGCTATTAGGTGAGGGCCTATTTAATGGTTTATATTATACTCTAACACGCTCCCTCACAGGAGAGTTCATTGGGCTTGAAAGGTGGATGATATATTAGGCCAAGCCTACCTGTGCTAAGAAATTCTACAAAGAAAATGGGTGGCGACGAGAATCGAACCCGGGACACCGAGGTTTTGATACCATGTAAAGAACCAATTCAACCCAAAAGCTTAAGCTATTAGGTGAAGGCCTCTTTGATGATTTATATTATACTCTAACAATGCACGATACGCATTGTGATTCAACAACCTTTTCTTAAATCATATTCCTGGGAATTGAGTTTAAGATCATTATTCAACCATTAGGCTTCCCAATATCACTAGTAGTTCCTTTCCTATCAACATCCATATAATTTTAAGTTTGTCATTGTTTTTCTACGTGATCACCACCATTACTTGTTATAATAGCATCAAAATCCTATGGTAAATTATATTGATTGTGTAACTTACATTTCCTAAAGGGGGCGAACCGGAGCAGTGGTAAAGCTGTTCCTTCATGTCGGAAAGGTCATGGGTTCGAATCCAAGAAACAGCCTCTTTGCAATTATGCAAGGGTAAGACTGCATACAAGGATTACCTCCACCCCACACTCGCTAGTCGAGTTTAACGGGGAGTGGTTTAACTTACATTTCCTGCATGGAACAAGATTTTTCATAACCGCAATTGGTGGGGCTTGAATATAATGTGTTATGACATTTTCTCTTCAATTTTTCTGTGGGAGAGTTTATGCTTTTCTACTGATCTAAAATATGCAGGTAATTAAAAAGGACCATGTTGCTGCTGGACTCTGTTGTATTCAGTTGTTTGTGAATTCTTCTTCGCAAGATGAAGCTGTTGGACATTTGGAACATGCTAAGGTATGCCCATAATTTGATATAGCATGGTAACTTTTGAGCGCCCACAAGACATCAATATGTTTTTTTTTAATGATATCACTTGTTACTTTTCTGAAGTAACCCTTTTTTTTTTAATTTGCGTTCTTTTAACTCTAAGAACATTAAATTTGATGTCTGTTTTTCTCCTCTCTTTTGGGCACCTTGTTACAAGAAAGGATATTAAATTTAAAAGAGCAGAAGTGATCAAGTTGATATGGATTGAAGTATATTAAATTTATACAGGATCAGATGATGGAATTCTCCAATTTCCGTTACAATAGGGAGTTCTAATATATACAAGTGTTGGGTATCTTTACCTATGATCTTAGGACCCAAATCTGGTACCTAAATAGCATAATAGGATCTGTCAAATTACAGCAAAAAAAATAGCCTAGGTAAATAAAGAAAGAATTGCACTCCTAAACCTATCTGTTAAAATATCTTAAGATACAACAAATCATTAAAAGGCATATTTTATTTTTCTTTTCATATATCAATTGTCAAAAGCTTGTTTCACTTACTCTATCTTATGTTAATAATTCTGTGTTTTTTTCTTATTGGTATAGATGCATTTTGATGAAGGATTGTCCGCAAGGCACAAAGGCGGAGAATCTACCAAGCTTGTCACAAAAGGTCTTAAAGGAAAAGGTGCCTCTCAAAAGCTTACCGAAGAAGGTCTGGTTAAATTTTCTGCTCGGGTATCGATCCAGGTAATTGAAAGTACCCAAACCCAATACTGAGATTGCGGTGGTTTAATAATTATTTTATGAAAACAAGCTTGGCAATCCAATTTTGGAACTCTAAATTAATGTCATTATAGATTTCCCTTGTTTATAAGGACATTATTATGCCTTTGAGAAAGCATGCATCTTCACCTCAGAGCTTTAGCTTTTAGTAAAGTTGGTTCATGACATGATATTAGAGCTTCTATGACCAAATGATTTAGTGTTCAATCATTCTCGACCCTATTCTTGTAATATGAAGTTGAATTTGAGCACATGGTATGTGGGCCTGTGCATTGTCCATGCTTTATACCCAAATGGCTATATGAGGGGTATCTTAGAGATATAATATGATTTTTTTTTTTTTTTGGTGAAAGATATAATATGATTTTATTCGTGTGTCTTTTCGTAACAACTTAAGTTTTGGGGAGGGTTGGTTTATGACTATATGTGATTGCTTAATTGTATACATTTTTGTGTTGGGAAGTTTTTATTTGAAATGGCATTATCTCTCATTATAGTAATTCCCATGGACTGTATGCTTCTTGTTTTTGACTGCTTATAAGTTTCTTTAAATTTTTTGCTGTTTTATACATCCTCATAAGAGTTGTTTGTGAAATCCTATGTTTATTCGTCAAGATTTCTGTGGAATTATTGTATTTTGTAGGTTGAAGTTGTTAAAACCTTTAATGACTCAGAAGGACCGCAATGGAAACATTCACTTTTTGGGAATCCAAATGATCCTGAGACTTTTAGGTTTGTTTAATTGTTAAGCTTAATTACTTAGTAATATTGACCATCCATTTCTCTTTCTTGGAGCCAGTTTGTTATCCCCTTGAAATTTTTGGTAAAAGATTTGGGGATGCATATTGTACAATTTTTTTAAAATAAACTCGTACTGAATTTTTCACCCCATTTTTTGGGGACACCAAACTGACCCTTGGTGTACAAAAAAGTATCTGTCGTCTTATTTTTTGATGTTGTACTTTCATATACAACTTTAAAGTATTTTGATTTTGATAATTTTAGGGTCAATTATCATTATAGTCCTCTTAACGACTGCTAAGATTAGCTGTGGTGTGTCATTTGGATTTCTCCACTGTCCTTATTGCATGCATTCAAATGTTTTTTCCATTGTGGCATGGCTTTATATTTTGACAATTTATTACAAATGCTCATGATGTTTTTTAAATTTCAGACGAAGGTGTAAAATTGCAGAGATTCTTGTTGAAAAGAATTTTGATTTGGCATTCCAAGTGATCTATGAATTCAATCTTCCCGGTACCATTGATAATTTCCTCTTTACAATCTGGTTTAGCTTTGTTGTTTTTTTAGCTTCACAAAGTGCTGTCAGTAGATTGACCCTGGTCTTTTAATTGTATCATGCAGCTGTTGATATATATGCTGGTGTTGCTGCATCTCTTGCTGACAGAAAAAGAGTCAGCCAATTGACAGAATTCTTTAGAAACATCAAGGGCACAATAGATGACGATGACTGGGACCAGGTAATCTAATTACATTCTCTTTTACTCTTCTACTTGGAATAGAGCATGTTTTATTTCAGTTGAATGTTTTAATATGGCTCGAAAGTTAAATAACTAGCACTCTTTTAGAGTGTATTTAGTTGGTATAAGCTTATTGAATTGCTGGGAAGACCATGTTGGTTGTAAACTGGAATCCCCGTGCATGGAAAGTGCCTTTAACTGCCAAGAATTTAATGCTAGAGACAGTTACTTAATGAAGTTGAGAATGCACTTGGAAGTTGGGGAAAGAAATCTTGAAAATTGTTGCCCCTAGTTTGTAGTTTAATGAGGTGCTTCTTAGGCCTGCTGGGAGGACATGCATTTGTGGACTATTACCACCAAACCATCTAAGGATAGAAGGTGTTCTCACCACCAGCTTTTTTTTTTTTCATTTAATATTGTTTTGTTAATGGTAAAACTTGACTCTGTGAACTAGCATCAAACTGAGGTTGCGGCAAGTATAGACATGGGCTATATAATGTCAAAACAAGTTAGGGAATTATGATGTGATGGGCTACATCATGTGCCTTTTCTAATCACTTGAGTTTATGGTTTATTTTTAGTGATTCTTGGTCTTGTTACAGGAAAAAAAAATGTCTTTATGTTATAACAAGTTAACTTATCTTTAAGAAATCTTAAGCAGCTTCTAACACGTGAATGGTGTAGGTCTTGGGCGCTGCAATAAATGTATATGCCAATAAGCATAAAGAACGTCCCGACCGTCTAATAGACATGTTAACTAGTAGCCACAGGTGAGGGCTTTATCTATTTGTCTTCATGCACTTTCAATTATGTTGTTATTTGGGTTTTTTTTTAATATAGAAATTTGTTTTTTGATAATTATTATAAATTATTATTCATTCACCAAAAAGCTTTAGGCACAAATATTTGGATATCTGTTGTTATTTTTGTCATTGTTCAAAAGAGAATCAGATAATTAGACTGACTATCTTTGTATCTATATATAGCTCAAATTGCTCGATACGTGATGCCATGTGCCTTCCCAATAGCTTTTTCTTTGTAATTCAGTAACCACATTAACATGTTTATTTCATTTTTAATTTGGACATGCAGGAAGGTTCTTGCTTGTGTAGTTTGTGGTCGTTTAAAAAGTGCATTTCAAATTGCTTCACGGAGTGGAAGTGTGGCCGATGTTCAATATGTTGCTCATCAGGTTAACTTTCAATCAAATTTAGCCTCCACTTTTGGATTCATTTTATCATAACTTTCCAAATGGAATTAAGTAGCCAACTCCATTCAATAAAACTGCCAATTGAGGTTTATACGGAGTCCTAACCTCCAAATGCATAGCAGCACATGATTGAAAGCCCTATATATTGTAAACCCACTTCTTCAAACTAGGGAAATCGTATAGCTTTCTAATGTTAATAAGTCTGGTATCCTGGCTTGGGTTAATTTTGTATCTGCTGGAAATTGAGTAGTCGGAGGTTATGGTAAACCTAATCTGTGTTGCCTCAAGGCAGGGAATAGCTTGATGCACGCTGCTAGTGTCACTTGGATTATCTAACATCTGGCCTTGTTCCCCATCTGTGATTCCCGTGTGTGACAAGGCTCTTCAAATTTGGATTGGCATTGTTATTCACAGTTAACTTTTGTCAAACTGTGATATACCATTGTGCCCGGATAATAAAAGAAAATTTTCATATCTCAAATTATAAACTTATAAATCTTGATTGACAGGGCTAAAGATGTCATATCATGAATTTTTTTAGATAATTTCTTTTTCTTTCTTAAGTTAAAATCTTATTCGCGCACTCAAAAAAGGCTGGAAATACCTTTTTTCTTTCAGCCAATTTTTAGACTTAAGACAAGCTTCTCTGC
This sequence comes from Gastrolobium villosum, assembly GCA_032173675.1. Lineage (NCBI taxonomy): Eukaryota > Viridiplantae > Streptophyta > Magnoliopsida > Fabales > Fabaceae > Gastrolobium > Gastrolobium villosum. The sequence goes on from JAVKPL010016175.1 coordinate 130,376, forward strand.
ATAAAATGAATAAAATACCTTTTAGCTGAAAGAAAGAGGTCCACATTTTACTTCAAAAAGAAATAACACGATGTGTCAGTGTGTTATCTTTTATGGGCTGGACCTTTATGAGTTGTGCTACTCTTCTACTACACCCGATTGCTAGCCTAAGTGTCTAACTACACATGTGTCAAGTTAGTGCATTCCATTATACAGACTACAGTATTCCTCTCTCTCTCTCTCTCTCTCTACCTTTGCTCTGTATTTCTACAGAGAGGTTAACATTTTACTTTTTAAAAAATTAACAATTTAAGGTCATTGCTCTGATTTTAGTTTCGTAAGTCTCAAATATTTAATCAGTAATCACCAGAGGAAAAGTCCTTTTCTCAGTGATAAAGGAGTCCATGCCCCGCAACTCCTTGGAAAGAACCTAATGCCAGACTCATTCCGTTGTACATGTCAGTACTTAAAACTCATTCTTTCGTTCCTCATCCCTTCTCCTGGTCTACGGACTATATCACCAAAAGGAAAACGGTTGATGGCTGAACCGAAAGATAAGAAAGTTGAAATTACTTAATCGCAGAATAGTTGGACATATGACGTACATATCCTTTTAGTTGCTACAGTACATCCAATGAGTTATAAATTAAATAAGTTGAGAAAAAACAATTTCTTAGTTTTGATGGATCCTACAGCTCCTGTTACTAGGGATGCTAGAACATGCCCTGGGGTTATCCACATCACCTGCACCTCACATATCAAGCAAGAACTTACTTTTTCTTGTTCTCAAACTTGACAGAGTGTTTCACTATTGCTACCACTTTCTTGGACTTTAAACATGATTTTTTGCTTCTAAAATGTTCAATTTCTCTTACCTTACTATCAATATTCTTGCAGGCACTGCATGCAAATGCACTTCCCGTGCTTGACATGTGTAAGCAATGGTTGGCTCAGTACATGTAATCTATTGTTGGCAGAATCTGTGGATTGTCCAATGTGCACCTTTTGGTCTATTGTTGATGCACTAGATGTGTAGGAAGAAGGAATCAGATCATAGCCATTTCTCAAGGGAAGCAGGTAGAACCAAAGCAATGGGAATCAAGCATTAATTGTAAAAATCGAGAGATCTTATTTTGTTTCAGTGATTTCAGAGTTTCTGGATTTGTTGAAGCAGCTATCTATGATCTGACACAAACTTCCGAGTCGGTGCATCATATGTGTGGTAGTGCCACCGTTGCCAGATTTTAGAAGATTAGTGGAAATAAATTATCATATGGTTTAAGCAGAAATTGATGGTTTCTTATTCCTGAATCTCATGCAGATACTGGATTTGGGACCATGTGAATGTCAACAACGATGGTGCCTGAAGTTCTTAAGCACTCGAGAATTGACTCTTTCAGCCAACGAAAATTATTCTTTAATATGGCAATGGAAAGGAGAACTCAGCAATTGGTTGCATAATATTGAAGTTTTAGAGTAGAATATTTGTAAATGAATTTTGATCATGTGTCAATGTATCAAAGAAAAATGTTGTAAAGATGTCATTCATTTCATTTAGTGTTTCACTCGGTTTTAAATCATTGGGCGGATCTATTTTGCTTTATCTTCCGGTTCAATTGTACTTATTCTTTGTTGTATGGTTGCTAAAATCGTGAACGAAATTACTTGGAAGAGCTGAATCTCCAATCAAATCAAATTGTGAATCTTACATTTCGCAATGCAAAATTAAGTTTAAATTTATGTTGTTTTACGTAATAAATCATATAAAGCAAACGTTCTTAAGTATCTATTCTCTTTACATGCTTAACGTATTTTCTTACGTGGCACCTTAATAAATACTATAAATTAATTAAAAACTATACATTTTATCAAACAAATGAATTATTTATTTTATGCAATCAATACATTACTTTTATAAGCATGTAAAAATAGCCTTAACTTGGAAGCCTCAAACGCCGCTTGCATAGCATCACGTTATAATGTGCCCATTATAGCACTATTTTTCCAAGGGATTAAAGTGTCTGCTGTTATTTTAGATAAGAGTGTTTGTTGTGTAACTAAACGGTGTTGTTTTGATCTTTTTTTAAAAATCAAATTGCTTCCGTATTCATCACGTTCGCCTGCCTTCTCTTCGTATCACCACCGAACATATATTATGAGTAATGGCAGTGTGATATTAAGGGAAAAAGCATTGGAAAGATCGACCAAGAAGGCACTCGCTTATGCCCTACTGTTATTAGGTAATGTCATTTTAAATCTTTGCGGAAGTCTACCTCTTGTTCCCCCTTCTCTGTTCTAATTTGTTTCTTCTTTCATAGTCGTCTTCGCATCGTATCGTTCTTTCTTCTTGCACTTCCTTATTAGGCACTACTGCTAGGAAAGGATTTGAAGAAAGTATCAATTGAAACATCATTAAAAAAATAAACACAAGCGAACACCTGTATCCCAAATGGCAAGTTTCAGCTTTTTACCATCCATAGTCACATATTTGACCTTAAAATCAACACCTATATTGAGACATCAAACAAGACAAAAAGCATGAAACTCTACATCACACCGAATAGCAATTAATTGAACAAAACTGTAAAGAACCTTGGGATACACCACCCAAAAACTCTAGATCATAGCCACATGTCCCGGGTTCGACCCTCGCCGCCTCTCACTTTCTTTCAAGTGGAATTTCTTAGCACAGGTAGGCTGGTCCTGTTGCATCATCCACTCTTCAAGCCCAATGGGCTCTCGTGTGAGGGGGCGTGTTGAGATACATAGTCTCACATTGGTTGTATGTGCAACTAATGTGGAGTTTATAAGGCCTTGGGCACTCCTACCTTTAAGCTAGCTTTTGGGGTGGTGTATCCCAAGATTCTTTGACATGGTATCAGAGCCTCGTGTCCCGGGTTCGATTCTCGCCGCTCCCCACTTTTTTCCAAGTGGAATTTCTTTGTTCACACAAGTAGGTGGACCTGTGCATTGTCCACCCTTCAAGCCCAGTGGGCTCTCGTGTAAGGGGGTGTGTTGAGATATATATAAAACCATTAAAAATCCCTCACCCACCAGCTTAAGCTTAGAGCTAGCTTTTGGGGTGGTGTATCCCAAGGTTATTTACATGGTATCAGAGTCTCGCCGTCCCTCACTTTCTCTTGTGGACTCTCTTAGCACAGGTAGGTTGGGCCTGTTGCATCATCCACTCTTCAAGACCAATGGGGTCTCGTGTGAGGGGGCGTGTTGAGATATATAGTCCCACATTGGTTGTATGTGCAACTAATGTGGAGTTTATAAGGCCTTGGGCACTTCCACCCTTTGAGCTAGCTTTTGGGGTGGTGTATCCCAAGGTTCTTCACAAAAACAAAGCAGGGCGAATCAGTGAGCTATCAGCTAAGGCGAAAATTTTAATATGCTCTATACCCACCACTCATTCAGTGGTCCCTTTTCCATAAAAGGAAAATTTTCTTCTATTTCTACCATTCTCTTTTTGATTTTTTCGCCCTCCATCCCTTCTTTTTTTCTATTTTGGGAAAGGACCACCATGGTCCAGCCCCACAAAATACCTTCTCCAGCTAAGGCTACACTAATAACATGTTATGGCTATGTCAAAGATTTAAAATGACATTACCTAACAGCAGTAGGGCATAAGCGAGTGCCTTCCTGATTGATCTTTCCAACGCTTTTTCCCTTAATATCACACTGCCATTACTCATAATATATGTTCGGTGGTGATACGAAGACGACTATCAAAGAAAAAACAAAATAGAACAGAGAAGGCGGGCGAACGTGATGAATCCGGAAGCAATTTGACTTTTAAAAAAGGACCAAAATGACACCGTTTAGTTGCACAGCAGGCACTCTTATCTAATGTAACAGCAGACACTTTAATCCCTTTTTCCAATATAAGATAATCCAAGATGTGATTATTCAGATAATTGAATCTGTCATACAATCGTAAAGAGTAGAGAGATGACAGCTTTTCGGCATTTCAAATTTAAATAATTTTAAATCATCTAACAGGTGGGATTAAATAATCTATAGAGATGAAAATTCGTTGCCGAGAAATTTTTAATATGGTCCAGGACCATGGTGGTCCTTCCACTGAGAAATTGACACCTGGCTCAAAATTTTTGTTTACTCTCTTCTCTCTCCTCAACTTTTTCTCTCTTTCTCTCACCTTTACCCCACACAAACAAATTTGTGCCGGGAGCACAGAAATCTCACTCCCATGTGAGGGTTTTTGTTGTTCTCCCCGTTGTCAAATCCCTGGATCACTCAGATCTCTAGCTTCTGTATACTATTATCTTTGTTCTGGATATTCATCTTAGGCACACCGGTTGGGTCCAATCACTTAAAGCCCACATCTAGAGCCTTCTAGAGCGCACCCATAGCAAGCCATAGAGGCTCACCACTGGGATATTCTCTTTTCCTGCACAGCTGACCTTGTACACTGACAGTGGGCAACATGTCTTGTCTTAGGTGGCTTGATGAGACAGCTCATGGGACTGACCAGCTCAGTTCCCCATGCTAGAGAGGACTTTCCTCTCTAAATACCTCTCTCACACATGGAGAGGGGACCTTTCTTCCCCACTCTTTACTATGTTGTTACTCTGCCCACTTGGTGGAGCCATCCTTGCCATACACACACCCCCTTTAGCATCATGGGAAGCTTCACTAGTGACTTGGTCTCTCCCAAAGCCACTACGGACACCCCCTATATCAACATATTTCACCCTCCATGGAACACATCTATGTACATCAATAGTACAATCTTTATGCGTAATTATATCATTATTATATAGTCAAGGGCGGAGATACACGGGGATAGGTTTTCCCCCCTTCAAAAATATGAAAAGATGCCTATGCTCCCAAGAAAAAACCATGTTAAAGGTTTTTGAGTTCCACAAACGGACCAATCATATAAAAGCCCGTCTATTACTTTCTAGCCATATTTGGCCATTACTTTAGCAACATTTCCAAAAATCAAAATACTCAACATTATTGCGTTCCCTCGCTCAACCAAGAACAGCAAAACCACAAACCACCAGAGTCACCATATCCCTGCAACATCACTACCAATGACCCATGAACTTAACCCACAAAACATTTCAAACCCCATTACCTATAGCTACCACTAAAACCCGAAAACTACATTATTATTTCACATAGAAACCTCTATCCATGAACCACCATTCGCAACTGTATATAGCACTGTAATTAAGAGTCTGAGAAAGCTCCTTTCCTCCTCCCCCATATTATTGTAATGCTCAGGAAGACTCGCACAAGAAGCTATAAATTGTTGCAAGTGAAGCAAGGTGCGTCACGTGGGAGACATACGCATGATTGCCCCCTGGTAAAGGGTACAAAACCAGTCCCTAGTCATGCATGAAAGCAACATTCCTTGTGGTAGCTTGCTAACCAGATCCCACTGTGAATAAAATCAGCTTCATTGCAATCTTAGTTCAGTTTGACAAAAACAACTCGAACTCTACATGACAGGACTCCTTTTGATATGAAAAGGTTACCTAGGATGCTTTTTTCCGTTTCTTTGCGTAACCAGTGTATCCAAATTCCAAAATTAATAGGGCCATGGAATTCGTCAATTTTTTTCACTCAGTGATAAATGACATTATTTACCTGCTTATATGCCTGCTACTAATTGCAGCAAGAACAGGAAATTCCAATCCAATGTCAAACCCAGTCCCCATAAGAATTAAAATCCACGGGCATCATCCCAATTAATACAAAATGCATGCATACCTCAAAAATCTGAGTGGTTTCATGATTGACTGATATTGAGAAAAGAAAAGGACCTAATTACAGGATACTCCGCGTACAGGGATTAGTAAGAGGGTAAGACATTCTGCAAACAGTCACATTTATTGATCAAGTCAGAGATTAACAAGAGGCTGGTCTTTATGGTACGTTGCCGTTTCAGGTGACAAGAACATGCATCGATCTTAAGGAGATAAATTTCTAGTAAAAAAATGGAATACGTATAGCATGATACCGTAGATCGTTTTAATCTGTGTTGAGCATGTCAAGAACAGCATAAGCAGCTTTTTGAAAGTGATCCTTCTCATCATCTAAGGCTCTTTTCTTCTCATGAGCATAAGCTTTACATTTCTCTATCTCTTTCTCAATCACTGCAGAATTTTGATTAATCTCACTGCAAATTAAGAACAAATAGCTGTTAGATCAGGGAGCACAAAATAATCACTAGTTTTGATCTGAAAGCAAAAGAAAAATAGATAATAATTAATGTCTTATAAAATATCTTGATAGTTAATAAATAATGATGATTAAGCAACTGACGCGGTCATCTTAAGCATGTTGTCCACGATCGCTTGGGCTTCATTTGATATGTCTGCACGGTTTAACAGAATAATCAGAATTCAAACCAAACAGAATAATCGGAAATTTCAACAATCAATCAAATCATGCATTGCTTAGAATTAGGTTATATCACGCACACGCAATTATTCCATTAAGAAGTGGAAGATCGCATCGCTTATGATTTGAATAAACGATTAGGTTCAATAATTACAGCAATTACAATATAAGCCAATTAAAACTCTAAAGTTAACGAACGCTGATGAATTAATCATTACAACGGAAGATGAAAGGAATGGTTTTATGGCTAACCGTAAACGAGAGAGGAAAACTCGTTTTCGGGATCTACTTCTAGAGGAGGAGGTGCTGTCTCTGATGCCGCCATCGACGTGAACCTTGCTTTTGAGGGAAATAACAACAAATATGCGCGCTTTGTCTAATTTTTTGAATGTAAGAAGTAAAGTATTTATTAAGGGAAATAAAAAAAAGGAAACTATTTAATTTGAATCTTTTTAATTTTTTTAAACACGATTGGGTTGGGTTTTTTTTTTGTTCAGGCCACAGCTTGTTGTAGTTCCCTTTGTTTTAAACTTTCTTTTGGCCCATTACTTTTTATTATGATGACAAAAGCTTATAGCCTTCTAATTTTGTTTTTCTTTCTTGAAAAATAAAGCCTTCAAATTTATTTATTTTTTAGAAATATTTAATCGATTTATTATTTCGTGACTAATTCGATTTGGGACCGATTCAGGATTAAGGCTTAAAACTCCTCCCAAAGGTGGTAATAAGAAAGATCGAACACATGCTCTCACCCTCAACTCTCATGCGCCAATTGAACTACTACCGTTTGATATTCTTCTAAATTTTATGCATTGCAAAGGGTGCATGCTTCTAACTGCCCCCATTACTTACATATTATATATAAGCTACCTTTGTCTAGATTATTTTTAAAAAAAGAAAAAAAAATCTTTTTTTTATAAAAGTTTAATTATAAATGATGTCAAATAAGCTAATTATAAAACACATTTAAAATGTCGTTCGCAAATGGCAAGTAACTTTTAAGTAAGACGAGAAGCTAGGTGAGCACGTTAGTTTATCAAAAAAATTGAGCTATTAATAATTTTATATATATTCGGCAGGATTAATTTATATTGATATAAAAGTAATGAGTCTTATATTTAATCTTAATTGTTATCCCTGTGTATTT